>ML778982.1:49278-69492 GCA_009831015.1 Picea engelmannii
TAATAAAAGAAATTAAATAAAATTACAAACTTTAAATATAAATAAAATTACAAATCATTATATGCATTATAATAAAAAAAAATTAAATAAAATTACAAATCATTATATGCATTATAATAAAAAAAATTAAATAAAATTGCATTATAATACAAACATTTAAATAAAAATACCAACTTCAAATTTAAATAAAATTACAAATAATTATATATATTATAATTAAAAAATTAAATAAAATTACAAACTTTAAATTTATATAAAATTACAAATCATTATATACATTATAATAAAATAAATTAAATAAAATTACAAACTTTAAATTTAAATAAAATTACAAATCAATATGCATTATAATAAAAGAAATTAAATACAATTACAAATCATTATATGCATCATAATAAATAAATAAAATTATCAACTTTAAATTTATATAAAATTACAAATCATTATATACATTTATAATAAAAGAAATTAAATAAAATTACAAACTTTAAATTTAAATAAAATTACAAATCATTATGCATTATAATAAAAGAAATTAAATACAATTACAAATCATTATATGCATCATAATAAATAAATAAAATTACCAACTTTAAATTTAAATAAAATTACAAATCATTATATGCATTATAATAAAAAATTTAAATAAAATTACAAATCATTATTTGCATTATAAAAAAAGAAATTAAATTAAATTACAAACATTAAATTTAAATAAAATTACAAATCATTATATGCATTATAATAAAAGAAATTAAATAAAATTACAAATTTTAAATTAAAAAAAAATAAAAATTACCAACTTTAAATCTAAATAAAATTACAAATCATTATATGCATTATAAGAAAAGATATTAAATAAAATATTGGACTTGGCTTATAGACAAATTTGAAGGCAAAATTCTCAACTGGAAGCACATATTTCTCTCTATGGGGTGAAGGTATATTCTGATAAAAGCGGTGCTGGAAAGCCTTCCGGTCTATTGGATGGCATTAGCCCACATCCCAACCTCCGTTTTGACGATGCTCCGACAACTCATCTTTTCTTTCCTATGGACCGGCAGTAAGAAGAACATAAGCTTTCACCTCAACAAATGGGAGGATCTTTCTAAACCGAAGTTGATGGGAGGCTGGGGCCTCAAAAACCCGTCTCTCTTTCATAAGGCACTTTCGACTAACACCTTTTGGAGATTATTAACAAAACCAGGACTTTGGAGCAATGTAATCAAAGCAAAGTATCTCCACCATCTTCCAGTCCATATTTGGATCAGATTTGCGGAGGTTCGTCCTTTAAAAGGCTCACAGTCTTGGAATAATTTATCTTCCACTCTACCGATCATTTTAAATTGGCTTTCATGGAATCCTGGAAATGGTTTTTTGATCGAAGTTGGTAGCGATTGCATTCTGGGATTAGGCAGGAAAGCTATTCTTTCACCTCCTCTTCGTGCTCACCTCCAAGATAAGAACCTTCTTTACCTGTAACAGTTCTATCGCCCGTCCAAAGGAGGTCCACTTGGCGACTCTTGGCTGAGCAGAACGGATCTACAGCTGGAATCGAAACTCAAGGTCGAATGAGATGACTTCACACAACTTCTCAAAGAATCCGGCGTGCGATTGCAATCTAAGACAGACTCCCTCATCTGGACGGGGGGAGACCGATCAAGCCAGCTAACTGCAAAGAATGTTTACCAAGCCTTGGCCGCCCTTACCTGGAAACCATTGACTTCCAACTGGAGACAGAGGATTTGGAGAGACATTTGTCCATTAATACTCAAACTGTTTTCTTGGCTCCTCCTGGAAAACAAACTTTTGTTTTGGGACAAATTACAAGAGCGCGGCTGGGAGGGCCCGAACCGCTGTTCTCTTTGTAATCAAGACAGCGAATCAACTCTGCATGTTTTTATTCTTTTCCCTTTCACCCGAGCGATCTGGTCGCATATCTCTTCTGCATTAAATTTCTCCTCGCATTGGACTGGTAATAATGTGCAAGCCTTCTTCCAAAACTGGTTCCTTAACAACAACTCGCATACAATGCTTCCGATCCACCTGTGCTGGCAAGTCTGGTTGTCCAGAAACGCAACAATTTTCAATGATAAGAAGCCTTCATTCCTCTACGTTTCATCCCTCATTCTGGCAGAGGAAAACAAAGTTGGCAAGACATTACAAGTTAAGCCATCGGATCAGCTTCCTTTTCTCATTCCAAACGATAGGGCGGTGGCCTGGTTCGACGGGGCCTTACAACAAGGGGGCGCGCTTTGTGGAGCTAGGGGGAAAATAGCTTTAAACCCCCACACTTGCATTCGCTGGAAATTGAACTGCGGTCAGGGTTCTAACACAAAGGCAGAGCTTTTAGGTGCTTGGGCTTCTCTAGTTCTGGCTAGCCGTCACACCGATGTCTTGTTACTCCTTGGTGACTCTAAGATTACTATCGATTGGCTGAACGGACTTGCCGACTTCCGGGTGGCAGTCCTTAATTTATGGAAAGATAGAACCAAAGATGCTACACATCTTTTCAGAGAGCTCTCCTTTCAACATATTTTCCGAGAGGAAAATAGCGAGGCAGACTCCCTTTCTAAAAAAGCATTGCCCCTCCCACCGAGCCAAATATGTTTTTCAATTTGGGAAGATGGCAACGAAGGACCTGCCTACAAGATCATGCTTTGATTAGGCACCTTCCTATCTGTAAGATTGAGCATAGATGGATATTCGCCTTGAATGTCGGGCCATTGTTGATTTGATCCAAGCTATTAGCAGTTTCTCCTTGTTTCGCTGCGATTCGAGAAGTCGACACATGTAAATTTTTATATCCTTTTGAATATAAAGAGCATTTTTTCTCGTGGAAAAAAAAAGATATTAAATAAAATTACAAACTTTAAATTTAAATAAAATTAAAAATCATTACCAACTTTAAATTTAATTTGTAATTTGATTGTAATTTAATATAATTTGTAATTTGATTTAAATTTAAATTTGGTAATTTTTTAATTACCAAATTTAAATTTAAATCAAAATACCAACTTTAAATATAAATAAAATTAAAAAACATTATATGCATTATAATAAAAGATATTAAATAAAATTACAAATTAAATATGCATTATAATAAAATAAATTAAATAAAATTACAAACTTTAAATATAAATAAAATTACAATTCATTATATACATCATAATAAAAAAAATTTAAATAAAATTACCAATTTTAAATTTAAATAAAATTAAAAAACATTATATACATTATAATAAAAGAAATTAAATAAAATTACAAATCATTATGCATTGTAATAAAAGAAATTAAATATAATTACAGACTTTAAACATAAATAAAATTACAAATCATTGTCTACATTATAATAAAAAAAAACTTAAATAAAATTACAAACTTTAAATTTAAATAAAATTACAAACTTTAAATTTAAATAAAATTACAAATCATTATATACATTATAATAACAAAATTAAATAAAATTACAAACTTTAAATTTAAATAAAATTATAAATCATTATATGCATTATAATAAAATATATTAAATAAAATTACAAAGTTTAAAGTTAAATAAAATTACAAATCATTATATACATTATAATAAAAAAAAATCAAATAAAATTACAAACTTTAAATTTAAATAAAATTACAAATCATTATATATGCATTATAATAAAAAAATAAAAAATTACAAACTTTAAATTTAAATAAAATTAAAAATTATTATATGAAATTTCAATAAAATTGCAAACTTTAAATTTAAATAAAATTACAAATTATTATATGTATTATAATAAAAAACAACTTAAATAAAATTACAAATCATTATATACATTACAATAATGTTTTTTTTAATAAAATTACAAATCATTATATGTATTATAATAAAAAAAATTAAATAAAATTACAAACTTTAAATTTAAATAAAATGACAAATCATTATATAAATTATAATAAAAACAAATTTAAATAAAATTACAAACTTTAAATTTAAATAAAATTACAAATCATTATATGCATTATAATAAAAAAACATTAAATTACAAATCATTATATACATTATAAAAAAAAAATTATCTAAAATTACATACTTTAAATTTAAATAAAATTAAAAACAATTATATGTATTATAATAAAAAAAATTAAATAAAATTATAAACTTTAAATTTAAATAAAATTACAAATCATTATATACATTATAATAAAAAATTTAAAACTTTAAATTTAAATAAAATTACAAATAATTATATAATTATATGAATTATAATAAAAACAATTAAACAAAATTAGAAACTTTAAATTTAAATAAAATTACAAATTATTATATGCATTTTAATAATTTTTTTTTTAAAATAAAATTACAAACATTAAATTTAAATAAAATTATATGTATTATAATAAAAACAAAATTAAATAAAATTACAAATAATTATATACATTATAATAAAAAAATTAAATAAAATTACAAACTTTAAATTTAAATAAAATTACAAATCATTATATACATTATAATAAAAAAAAGTTATTATATGCATTATAATAAAAAAAATTAAATAAAATTATAAACTTTAAATTTAAATAAAATAACAAATCATTATATGCATTATAATAAAAAACTTTAAATAAAATAAAAAACTTTAAATTTAAATAAAATTACAAATCATTATATACATTATAATAAAAAAATTTAAATAAAATTAAAAACTTTAGATTTAAATAAAATTACAAATCATTATATGCATTATAATAAAAATAAAATTAAAAACTTTAAATTTAAATAAAATTACAAATTATAATAAAAATAAAATTAAAAACTTTAAATTTAAATAAAATTACAAATCATTATATGCATTATAATAAAAATATTTAAATAAAATTACAAACTTTAAATTTAAATAAAATTAATGACTTCAAACTAATTTAAAATAAAACGCATTGCAAACAATATTAATGTTACATGTGTATACAATCATATACACACAAATACTACATAACACAACACATTACAATACAATTGTACATAACACAACACATTACAATACAACATCACATAACAAAATAAAAATATATTAATTTAAAGTTTGTTTTTATATCCATTTTAGATGTTGATCTTTATTAAATATCAAATTTTAAAATATAAATTTAGAATTTTTTTTTTTGATCAAGTACCAAATTTTAATGTAAAGATGAGAATAAGATCAATTTTATATATAGCTTAGTTTAAAAAAAAATGTGCTTTATTTTTTTTTCCATTTATAAAAGATAACATTAATATTAATATGATTGTATATAAATCAATTAAATAGATTATAAATTGAAAACCATAAACACTATACCATTTGAATTTAAATATTCATTTTTGGATTTTTATTATAAAATTTTTATTGTCTAAACATTTTTTTTTTAAAGTTATTTAAAAAACCCAACAAAATTTTAAAAATTTCCATTTGTAAAAGATATCATTTATAATAAAATAATTTTATATAAATTAATTAAATAGATTATAAATTAAAAACCATAAACACAATACCATTTAAATTTGAATATTAATTTTTGGATTTTTATTATAAAATTATTATGTCTAAACACTTTTTTTAAGTTGTTTAAGAACTAAACAAAATTTTTAAAATTACTTTTAAATATCATTTTATCATAAAATTGTTATTTGCAAAAAAAATTAAATAAAAAAAAATTAACAATAAAATTTAAATTTAAAGAACTAAAAAAACTCAATAACCAATGCATAAACAAGGGAGAGACACCCTCCAAGAATAGCTTTGGCCATAGCTATTCTTGAAGGCTATGAGAAGGGGGCAAAACTCCTTCTCTAAAAAAAAGGTCTGATTTTATCTATGTATAGTTGTTGAGAGTGTACATCAAAAAATAATAGTATAATTTATAATTACAAAAAAGTAATTCCATCTTCATGAATTATTTCAAGCTGCAAAAGACTTCATCTACCTTCTCATATACGAATCCTTATCAAGCACTCTCTAACTACCTTTTCATATATGATTCTTAGTCAAGTATGTGACTCTTTATCAAAGCACTCTCCAACTACTTTTTCATATATGATTCTTCTTCCAAGTATGTGACTCTTTATCAAAGCACTCTCCAACTACCTWTTCATATATGATTCTTCTTCCAAATAAGTGACTCTTTATCCGACACTTTCCATCTACTTTTCAAAGAACTCTCCATCCTACCTGTTTCACATTATAAAAAKATTAAATTTATAATAASAATTTTATTTTTAAATAGTAAATAACAAAAAGATTAACTAAAATATATTTTCATATCTAATGATAATATAACTTACAATTGCAAAAATGTAATTACATCTTCATAAATTACTCTGTGCTGCAATAGACTCTCTAGCCTTCTCATATGATTCCTTGTCAAAGCACTCTCCATCTACCTTGTCAAAGCACTCTTTCATATTTTAGATTTTTTGTCAAAACACACTCCATCTACCTGTTTCACATTATAAAAAGATTAAATTTTTAATAACAATTTTATTTTTAAATAATAAATAACAAAAAAAAATTAACTAAAATAACTTTTCACATCTAATCTAATTCAAAATAAAAAAATAATTATTATATATTAAATATAAATCAATCCATTGTAATTTACACCAAACATCCCACATGAAATGAATAATAAATTGCAAAGATATATTAAATCAGACTTAGTTCTTGTTTCCAAAACATTTTACGCTTAGGGTTCCTTGCGAGTTTGTAAAAACATTCTACGCTTATTACAGATATTCACGATGTCTACTGTTCCCCCACCCCACCACGCTCGTTGAGAGTTCCTCAATTGAATCTACCAACAGAGAGAAAGGAAGCTCCCATTCAACCGGCAGCCCCTTGCTAAGGAGTCTCAACTGCCGGGCGCGGATTTGTATTTCGAAAGTTTTGTTTACAGCCGGGTTTGTCCACAGAGCAAGGAGTTAGACAGACTGGTCTTACAATACAATGGAAAACACTTCGAAGGATTGAGAGATATATAAATAATAAATTTGAGAATATATATAAATTTGAGAAGTCTACGAAGAAGAAACATTGGTTTGGTTTTTAGCATTGACAAGGAGTATCAGTTTTAGAATAGGTAAAGAATATCAGTCAAGTATACCAGAGTAACATTGGTTTGGTTTTTAGCATTGACAAGGAGTATCAATTTTAGAATAGGTAAAGAATATCAGTCAAGTATACCAGAGTTCGTTTGTTTTAGGATGGTTAGAAATCTAAGTTTTTAGTGAAGGCAAGAAGTATTAGTTTCTCTTATGCCAAAAATAAAATAGAATATAAGTTTTTCTGGTAAAAAAGAAATATAAATTAGTTGAATCTAATTGAAACAGTAAATTTAATAGATTAGGCTTTAAACTGTTTTATCCCAATACCCATTTACTACACTGGAACAAACACTATCCAAAAATAAAATCCCATTAAAATTTGATCAACATTGAAAAGAAAAAACCCTGGAAACTCAAAAAATCCTATCCAAAAATAAAACCCTATTGAAGATGAACAGTGCCAAAAGAAATAAAACCCTATAAAAACTTCAAAACATTGAATGACCACAAGCATCAAAGATTATTTCTAAACATTTCCATAGAATATTGAACTTTCACAAACAATATAAAAAAATAAAGCTCTAAAAATCTCAAGGTCAATGAGAGACCAAACAATTAGAAACCCTTACATGGAATTAGACTAAGTACCAAAAATAAAACCATAGATAAAACCCAAAACATTGAATGACCACAAACATCCAAGAGTATTAGTTCCCTGATCTGAAAAATAGAATAGAAATTAATTTAATCTAATTGAATGGGTTAGTTCAATGGATTTAGGTTTCCTAATTTTTTATCTCAATACCCATTTATTACACTCGAACAGATACTACCAAAAAAGATCCCATTGAAATTTGACTGACAGTGACAAAATATAAAACCTGAAAACCCCAAAATATTTTTAATATTCAATAGATCTAAACTTTAAACAATTTGATGCTTACTTAAAACTAAAACCTTATTGAAAATAAACATGTAAAAAAATAAAACCCTAAAAAAACCAAAGATATTGAAAATTGACAAACAATATCAAAAACAAAGCTCTATATATCTTTGAGAAGTAAACAATGAAATATATGTAAATTTTAGAATAGGTAAAGAAAAAACATTGGACCGGAAATCTAAGTTTTTAGGGAAGGCAAGAAGTATTAGTTTTTTTGATGTGAAAAATAAAATAGAATATAAGTTTTTTTGGTAGAAAATAAATATAAATTAATTGAATCTTATTTAATCAGATTAGGCTTCACAGTGTTTTATCCCAGTATCCATTTATTACACTGGAACAAACATTATCCAAAAATAAAATCTCATTGAATTTTGATCAACATTGAAAAGAAAAAAACTTGGAAACTCAAAAAATTCTATCCAAAACTAAAACCATTTATTACACTGGAACAAACACTATAGAAAAATAACATCCCATTGAATTTTGATCAACATTGAAAAGAAAAAACCTGGAAACTCAAAAAATCCTATCCAAAAATAAAACCCTATTGAAGATGAAACCCCTAAACATTGAATGACCACAAGCATCAAAGATTATTTCCAAACATTTCCATAGAATATTGAACTTTCACAAACAATATCAAAAAATAAATCTCTAAAAATCCCAAGGTCAATGACATACAAAACTGATCTGAAAAATAGAATATCAATTTCTCCTATACACAATAAATAGAAATTAGTTGAATCTAATTAAATCTGTTAGTTCAATGGATTTAGGTTTCAGACTCTTTTATCCCAATACCCATTTATTACACTAGAACAAATACTACCAAAAAAGATCCCATTGAAATTTGACAGATAGTCACAAGAAATAAAAAATGAAAACCCCAAAATATTTTTAATATTTAATAGATCTTAGCTTTAAACAATTTGATGCTTATTTAAAACTAAAACCTATTGAAAATAAACATGTAAAAAAATAAAACCCTAAAAAAACGAGAGATATTGAACTTTGACCAACAATATAAAAAATAAAGCTCTATAAATTTTAAGATCTATAAATCCAAGGACAATGATTGACCAAAATCCTGGAACATACAAAAATAAATAAATAAGAATTGGAATTAAATAAAATTGGACTACAATTAGAAAATGGAATTAAATAAAATTAGATTACAAATACGAAATGGAATTAAATAAAATTGTACTACAAATACCAATTGGAGTTAAAGAGAAAAATAAAATAAAATTCCAAACCCTTACAAGGAATTAGATTACAGAGATAACAAAAACTATAACACAAATGCATTTAAACCCTGGTTTTCTTTTAATACTTAATAAATCTGATATGAAGGATGTCAACATTTAAAAGTTTACCTGTAATTGCAAAAACCGGTAGTATCTACATTTTCTACATTTATAACTATTGTAGCTCTGCTTCTACACTCCTACACAAAACACAAAACATGACATTATTAGAACAAAATGATAATACACAAAACCGAACATATTATTAGAACAATATAATGAAACGTTCCAATAACTACATAGCTAGCTATGAAATAGTCGATTACACTGTCATTTAAAAGTTTTAATAAAAAAAAATATAACAATACAGACCTTCTCATCTGTATTCTCCCATCTTATCTTATGTTCTCCGTAATATCACCATGTCTCTACACCGCAACCAACCTCTCAAACCCAACCAACCAACCTCTCGAACCCACTCAACCAGGGTCAATCCAATCTCTCGAACCCACCCAACCAACCAGAGCCAAAAACAAATGAAATGAAATAAAAAACCAGTCAGAGACAAAAACAAATGAAATGAAATAAAAAAGAAAAAAGAAATCATAGACAAAAAGCATGGCCATGCTCAAAGAATAAAAAAAAAACGCAAATCCTATCTGTTCTGCTTCTCCTCCTCTGCTTTCCAAATTCTTCTCGTAAATATTCAACAAACCCCAGTCTCAAAACAAATCCCATGCTCCAATCTTCTACTGCCAGCCGGCCTCACAAATGCCTCATATCCCTCGCCATGCCACCACTACTGTATGATAGACTCACTGGATTCTACAATCTTCTTCTTCCAGACTCACTACAAAGGCCGATTCTCCTCTGCCAAATGCCTCTGCTCTTTCCAGACTCACTACAAGGAAACAAAGGCCGATTCTCCCTACCAAACTCTCAAATGTGTTTGGTCTTTCCATTTTCCGTCTAAATTCAATGATGATACTGGATTTCAACGAACGTTTAAGTGTTTTGAATTTTCAAATCCGCTCAAGCTCACGCTACCCAACGTGGCCGTTAAGATTATTAAATTTTGAAATCATTGTACAGACTGGCATCGTACCGTTATCCACGTTGAAGTTGTGGTTGTCAGAAAGATCATAGAATCCGGTAGAATAACGTTGCAAAAGCGATATTTCTGGAATCCCGTTCGTTAAAAACGAGATGTCTTCTTATGCTTTACCGGTGAACAATTCGACAACACTTCTTCTTTACATTTCGTCAAATTTGAAAGAAATGGAGATATTTTTACTATTCTAACCTAAATTTCTTCATAACCATTCTTTTGTAAATTTCGCCGCCAATTTTTCAAGTGAAAATATTTTGGGAAAGATTGCAAAAGCAATATTTCTGGCGAATGGGTAAAAACGGGATATAACATAATGATAAGCCAGGTTTTTGCAAGGAAAGGGAAAGTTTGAGAATAACTAGGAAACCAAACATTAACTATCAAGCTTACCCAATTCCAAGAATTATTAACTTTGAGGAATATTTAGATTTACAAGAACATAGCTATTATTGGGGAATCTACGAAGATTCTTCACCTGAAGATTAAATTTGATTTATTTAAATAAAATAAATAAATTAAAAAAAAACTTAAAAAAAAAATGTTCAAAGGTTCAAAACCAAAGGGAAAAACAAAACCAAAATACCAAAATGAAGCAAAGAAGAAAGCAACAAGGAAAAATAACATATTTTCTTATTTTTTATTTCATTATTCAAGAGCATAATGTATATGCTTTAGGTATGACTCATTTACCATGCACAAGAAGAGCCTTTCTTCGCTATCATTTAATTTGAAAGTGTTATTACCAAGATTTTGGCAATGGTTAAAGGACTAAGCCAAAGATTTTATAACTTTGTGTGATTTCCTTTATCCTCATTAGAATAATCCCAAGTAATGACCCCTTGTCCTATTCTAAAGGATTTATCCTTGGCCTTTATATCATGATATTTTATAAGAATCCGTTGGAAATTCTTTAAGTTCCGAGTTACAAAATTCTATTCTAAAGGATTTATCCTTGGCCTTTCTATCATGATATTTTACAAGAACCCCTTGGAACTTCTTTAAGTTTTGAGTTGAAAAATTCCTTTGCACTTCAAGGGCCAACAATGCATTGTACCTTTAAATACTTGGATTGGTGATCAACTCTCCAATTTGGAAAGCAATGGGGTAGGAAACTATTTCAATCTCTTTAGGGATGAGGGACTCTTGACCACCAATCAGGTTCAAAGGTGTCTCATTGATGTTGATTTTTGTTGAAGTGCTCATAAGGCTTGAAACAACTATAAATGCCATTCCTTTGGGATCGTCTCTTATGACCCACTTAATGATTTTAATCATTTTTTAAATTGTATAATCATTCAATTCATTATCTTGCATGTATTAAGGTGATGAGGTATACAAGGTGATGTTACATCCTTGGCTCAACCTCACCAGTTCTCTTGAAACAAATCCACCTCCATTGTAACAAATGATTTATATAGGTAAGCTAGAGAAAGAAAAAATGTTAGTCTCAAGGAAGACTACCACTTAGTTAGATTTGGAATTGTTAAGATAGATTGATTTATCCCATTAAGTGAAATAGTTGATGGTGGTAAGTATAAAAGTGTGACCAACCGATAAGGGAGGATTTATAGGACCAATGAAATCAAGACCCCATTTCGAAAAAGGGACACATGTAGTGACTAGGTTCAATGGAATTGTAGAGAGATTTTCTTTTCTTTCCAACCATTGGTATGATCATAAGACCTAACCAGAGAAAAGGCATCATGAAACATGTTAAGGAAGTAATAACCATACTATATGAAATTGTGAGCTATGACCTTAATAACATAATGTTGGATAGTTGGTTTCGACATTTGGTTGTCATTGATGTCAACCCTTGGAGCATTCGAGATACCCCAGAGTTATGATCAAGATTGATGGTAAGTTAGTTGTCATTGATATCAACAAGAGTGGTTGATGTCAATAGGTGTGATGAGTGCAATTAAATAAGTCTACAAGAATCCCCATAGGTGTGGTTATGGAACCCGAAGTTGATCGTGGAATAAGGACATGAACAATAATGTAGATGCAAGTAATCCATTCATAGATGGATAGTACTCATCATGCTGTTTCCAGTGATAGGTGTACACCACGCGGTTTCTCACGGCTAGGGAGATATGCCCTCATGAAGTTGGAGGCCTTGAAAAATGGTTAAGAAGCCCCTATTTGGTTACAAGTAGTGATTGTAACAAGAAACCCCTAAAATAAGGAGAGAGGTTACTGATAAAAAGTATAAATACACCTCAAGAAGTCTCTCATAAGTACATTCACACACACATTCATTATATATCTATCTTATGAGAATATTTTAGTCTATTAGAGAATTTGGGGTAGCAAGTCTGAGGTTTCGAAGGGAGGTCGAAGGTGAAAGTCTCGGAGTTGCAACAAATGTGATTAACCCTAGTTTCTAAGGTATCCATGGGTTGAAGGTCAGAAGGGTGCATATGTACATGGGATTCAGTGGGGAAAAACACATATATCTGCATGTTGTAGAAGAGAAAGTCGTGGATCTATGAAAAGGCTCGTGAAAGCTTATGAAGTGATGCTTGTACAAGGTTGTTGATGCCCAGGTTGGTTTAATCATTGGTTATCTGATACAAAAGGGTGTTTGCAAGATCAAAGGTATGGTTATGTGTTAGTTTTGAGGATTATGATTATGTTGTTATGGTACATGCTTGAGGCATGTCATGGTAGTCATTGTGCATGGTACACCTTGTTGATGGTATGATACATTTTTAGAGGCACATCTTGGATACTTGGAATATGATCTGTTGTATGGTATATGAGTGATATGGAACATGTCAGATGGTATCTCTTGGTACATAGTTTATAGATGTTGGCACATGCTTGAGGCACATGGTTTGAGGTACATATTGGTTACATGTTGATGGTGTTGCCTTTGGTATCTTGTTGAGGCATTGGTATATGTATGAGGCACATATTAGGTGCACGGTGTGAGACATATTCATGGTACATGTATGAGGTGCATGTCTTGGTGATGTAGGTACATGTTGGTACCCCTTAGTGATGTTATGGTACATTGATTAGTAGCACATCTTGGCTATATTGGTATCTTGGTATTATGGCTATCTTGGTTGATTCATAAGATGATACATGGTTGATGTACTTGGTATGGTACATGATTCATGCATGATACAGTTCAGGTTGATGTACATGGTATGGTATAAGTTGATGTGAATGGTTGATACAGGTTGATGTACATGGTATGGTACATGATTGATGCATACTATGGTTTAGCTTGATGTACATGGTATGGTACATGTTGATGCATGGTTGACACAAGTTGATGTACATGGTTGATGCATGATATGGTACAGGCTGATGTACATGGTATGGTACAAGTTGATATACATGGTATGGTACAGGTTGATGTGCATGGTTGATGCATGATTGATGCACATGGTTGATGATTGATGTACATGGTTTGATGATGGTTTTTATATCCATGTGAGTAGATCTGGTTGATGATGGTATATCAGTGATGATGACAATGATATTGACAGTGATGGTGATAGTGATAGTGATGGTGACAGTGATAGTGAGAATGATAGTGACAGTGATAGGGTTAATGACAGTTTGGTTGACATTGACATTGACAGTGATAGGTTGGTTGATGTGACAGTGATAGTAACATGTTGGTTGATGTGACAATGGTAGTCACAGGTTGATGTGATAGGTTGACAATGACAGGTTGATAGTGGTAGTGATTTTTCTAGTGACAGTTTGGTCTAAACTTATATTTCAGGGTGGGAAGATGGGGCAAGGAAAGGGGGTTGTATCCTCCTTCCAGTTGGTTCTGGAGAACATAAGGAGTTGGATATTCCTTTAGGTTGGAGCTTGAGAATCAGGGGGTTGTAGCCTCCTTCTGGTTGGCACTAGAGAATTCAGGGAGTTGTAGCTTCCTTCAGGTTGGTGCCTGTAAATAGGGGGTCATATCCTCCTTTTAGTTGTAGCTGCAAAATTAGGAAGTTGGTGCTTCTAATGAATGTACTCTTGACAATATATAAGAAATCATTTCTTGGTTTTCTCCCAGTTGGGTTTCCACATATATTTTGGTGTACTATGTATTTGATGTGATGTTGCTTATGTTTATATGCTCATGATATATTGAATGAAATCATATATGATACCTTGATGATATACTGCTGATAAAGTTGAAGTTTATATATTGTGGTTAAAAGTGGTAAAAGTGATCACACTGATTCATCCCCCCTCTCAGTATTCCAACAATTGGTATCAGAGCCGGTTCCTTCAAGGAAACAATTTAACCACTGGAAGATAGATCATGGAGTACGCTGAGATTGGAGTACCACAGTTTGATGGTTAGAATGGCCAGAGATATGAAATGTGGAGCATAAGGATGAAAGTATTCTTATATGCACATGGGTATGATGTTTGGAAATAAATTGTTACAAAATAAACCACTACAAAGAAACCGAAGACTTCATCCACGAAGGAATTGAAAAGAAATAGAAAAATAGAAATGGATTTCATCTTGGAAGGATTACCTGATTCAGTAAAAGAGAAAGTGGGAAAATGTTCATCATCCAAAGAACTTTGGGAAAAGCTACAAAATATCTATTCAAATAAATCTCATCCTATCACAGGGCCAAATCATATTGATCAGAACAAAGAAGATGCAAGAAAAAAACAAGAAGAAAGATGTTCATCATGTCAGACAAATTCAAAAGAAGAAGATTGTGAAGAAGGCATAGTAGATCTTGAAGCAAAATTAATCAATGCTTTAGATGAATTGGTGAAAGAAAGGAAGAAAAAAAAGAATATTGAGGAACAATTAGTCAAGAATAATTCTCAAAAATTTTCTGAAGAATCTCAACAAGTCATCATGAATCTAAAAAATCAAATGGAAGAAGCTAGAAGGATTGAAGAAACATACAAAAGACAAATGAAAGATAAACAATGTTTGGAAGCTGAAATAGTAGCACAAAGAAAGGAAGCAGAGAAGAGAGAAAATATTTTGACAGATCATCTCAAGGAAATATCTAAGGATTTAAACCAACTTGAAGAAAAAATCAATCAACAAGAAATAAGACTTCAAAAATAAATCATCTCCTTGAATATCCAACTTGAAGAAGCAAAGAGAATGAAAGAAGTCATGAATATTCAGATGATGAAGAAAGAAGAAGAGGTTGAGAAGATTGAAGAAGAAGTTGTCACAATGACAATTAAATTCATCAAGATCAACAAGAATGTTGAAGAAAGAAAAACATCCACATCATCCGTAAAGAAATATGAAGATAAACACTCTAGGTTGCCAGAAAAGAAGAATGAAGAAAAGGGTAAGAGTTATCCATAAGTACTCAAAGGAAGGAATCATGGTTAACAAGAATAAAAGAAGAATGGGTATAATAGAGATACATCTTGAAGAATACCTCTCACATTCAAACAACAAAGAAGATTCAATCATGATGAAGGAATCAACAAAAGAGAATATCATGATCAACCAAGGAAAGAATTCCGAAGGACTACACCACAAAGAAGATCATTCACTCCCAACTATGTAATTTTGTTTTACGGTCATTGTTTTATTTGTACTAACCTTGGACATAAAGCTGCAGATTGCGGAGCCTACATAAGAAATGGTCAAGAAAGAAATGCATATGTGACTCCATATAATATTGAATGTTACAAATGCCATAACTATGGACATATAGCTCATGATTGTAGAAGCATGATGAACACTTTTATGAAAGAAAACACTAATATCAGATATACGAAGGTTTGGAAAAGAAAACAAGAAAAGGTAAAGGAAGAACAAATGAATGAAGGACACCCAAAAGTCATACTCTTAGGATTGGAGATAGTACAAGATCAAGACAAATCTATAGGCAAAAAGGAAGATGTTATATACAAGAAGGTTTGGAGAAGAAATGAAAAACAAGAAGAACAAATGAATGAAGACCAAGTCCCAGAGATCACTAAATTTGTAGGAGTGCGAGAAAGAAAAGAAGAGCAAGTGAATAAAGAAAAACCATAATAAATTGTACTCTCAAGAATTGTAGTGCAAGATCATAATGAATCCACAGGGAAAAAATAAGGAGTCAGAGTTCATAGAGATGATGAGTCTACAGACAAAGACGAAGATTACTCCGCATTAGGGCGGATTCCTCAATTGTTCTGATCCATCCATCTTTAAGACTCTCAATAAATATGAATTTTGAATAGGGGGAGTCTTTGCAATAGCTACTACAGATCGAAGAATCATCCTTCAAGAAGTTTGAAGTGTTTGTAGAGACAAATTCAGAGAAATCAGATAACATAAGTATAAAATGACATATTGATCGATTGAGAAGTAGTGTTCCCATGTAGATATTAGAGAAATATCATTGACAAAATTTCAAGACAAGAATATATTCATTACAAGTTAAATTATGTATTGCATATCAGTGGACATATTTGATTTAGTCTGAGAAACATGTGATGATTAGTTACAACAAAGAAGCCTTCATAATAGTACAATGACAGATGGGTCAACATTGTCGATAGTTGAGTAGCATAGTTATGGAAAACTTATGATGTATGGACATAGATTCATTTATGATATCATTGGAAGGTCTATAAATATATATGACAGAGCATATTTGCAATTGGAATGCGTGGAATGAGTGGACAGGTGGAATCATACAAGCAACAAAAGACATAGCAGAACAGGGAAAGAGAAACCTTAACGAAATCTATATCATCAGAGGGACATTGTTGAAAAATATGGTCATTAATGTCTAAACAATGAACATGATAGACCATGAATATTTCAAGGAAATAAATTTTGAATGCTTTTTATATATGTCAGAGAATTACAAGAGGAAGCACTAATGGAAAAGCAACCCCGAAAGAGAGAAAAGGAAACATTTATAGGTAGCACTAAATTGATCTACACTACATCTTGCAGAGAAGTCAAGGGGATAAAAATCATTAGAGAAAGAAATCAAGAAAGAAAGATTAGAAGCAGACATATCGATAGGGGGAGTTATCCTTTTACCCATGATGTGAAAGGGAGAGAAAGAGAAAGATCAAAAGAGTAAGAGTCAGGCGCATGAATTCAAAAATGGATTATTCATAGAAGGTATACTTTAAGGGGAATCAATCATTATTGATATCAAAGAGAAGAGGAACTTGGAAAGAAACATGAGAAGATAAACATGCAAAAAGAAAGAATATAAGCATGAAGATAGGGGGAGTAGCGCCAAGGAGAATTACCCTTTTCCATTGATGTAGAAGGGTGATAGACATAAAAAAGGCATGGAAACGGAGATAAAGAATATATGCTTGAAGACATGGGGATAATTGGTCACAGGGGGAGTGGTGGTCACATGGGGAGCATGAGCATAAAAATGAGTGTTCCCATGCTATAAGTGTTGTCGTCAATTCCAAAGGGGAGATTGTTGGAAAATTGGTTTTGAAAGTTGGTTTTCATTGATGTAAACCCTTGGAGTGTTCAAGATACCCTAGAGTTGTGATTGATATTGATGGTAAGTTAGTTTTCATTGATGTCAACAGGTGTGATGATTTATTTTGAAGAAGTCTACAAGAAGCCCTAGAGGTGCGGTTATGGAACCCAAAGTTGATTAAGGAATAAGGACATAACGACAATGTAAATGAAGGTAATACATTCGTAGATGGATAATACTTGTCATGCCATTTTCGGTGATAGGTGGTACGCCATGTAGTTCCTCATGGCTAGGGAGATATGCCCTCATGAAGTTGGAAGCCCCAAATAATGGTTAAGAAGCCCCTATTTGATTACAAGTCATTAATAAAAGGGTAAATTGGTTGTAACAAGAAACCCCTAAAATAAGGAGAGAGGTTACTAAGAAAAAGTATAAATTTACACCTCAAGAAGTCTTTCATAAGTACATTCACACACACATTCATTGTATATCTATCTTGTGAGAATATTTTGATCTATTACCGAATCTGAGGTAGCAAATATGAGGTTGCGAAGGGAGGTCGAAGGTGAAAGTCTCAGAGTTGCAAAAAATTCGAGTAACCCTATTTTCTGAGGTATCCGTGGGTTGCAGGTCATAAGGGCGTGAATGTACATGAGCTTCAATTGAAAAAAGAATGAATATCCACAGGTAGTAGAAGAGAAAGTCATGGATTTGTGAAAATCCTTGTGAAAGGTTGTGAAGTGATGCTTGTACCAAGTTGTTGATGCCCAGGTTGGTTTACTCATTTTTTATCTGATACAACAGGGTGTCTACAAGATCAGAGGTAGGCTTATGTGTTATTTTTGAGGCTTATGCTTATGTTGTTATGGTACATGCTTAAGGCATGTCATGTTAGTGATTGTGCATGGTGCACCTTGGTGATGGTATGATACATTGTTAGAGACACATCTTGGATACTTGGCATATTATTTGTTATATGGTATATGAGTGATATGGAACATGTCTGATGGTATATCTTGGTACATAGTTTACGAATGTTGGCACATGCTTGAGGCACATGGTTTGAGGTACATATTGGTTACATGTTGATGGTGTTGCCCTTGGTATCCCATTGAGGCATTGGTATATGTATGAGGCACATATTAGGTGCATGGTGTGAGGCATATTCTTGGTATATCTATGAGGTGCATATCTTGGTGATGTAGGTACATGTTTTTGTAGGAAAATCTCCCTACGGATAGGTAGATTGCCTCAAAGAGCTTGACCCTAACTCTAAGACAGAAAATGCTTAACGTGGACACTGACTTCATTTCAAATATATCCAAACTAACATATGAGAAGGGAGGATAATAGAAGTACCTCTTTATCGACGTTTGTCCCTGCACGCTTTGAGTTGCGCTCTGATCCTTTGCTCCTCGCTGGATCCTGTGAACAAAACAAGATACGACCACTTCCTACTCTATTGATGTTAGATTGAAAATATATCTATCTATCAACGATAAGTTCATGTAACATCAGACACAAACTAGAAAGAAACAGGCCAAGCGTGTCATATTAATGAGAATAACGACATCAGTACTTACAATCATAGATGTGAATGTGACAGCTATGTCAAGTCCTCTTTGTCTAACCCTTGCCTGAAAGATCCACAACCTGGATAGCAACAACTTCACTGATCACTCTCCTTTGGCTGACTGTGTGTTTCCTATGGGATCATAGGTTTCATGCTTAGCAATTCTTCCCCTTTCCACCATCTTGGAGCCTGCTTATATAGGTTAAGAGGAGCTTAATCTCTTGAGTTATCTTTAGAACAAGTTAGGGAACCTTCTCCTCAGATCAGGGATCTCTTGATGAAACCAAGAATTTGAATACAACTGCCTCCTAATCTTGAAAGATCCTCCCCTTATTCTCCTCAACAGGCCAAATACTGCCTCAGATTAGGTAGCGCTCCCTTAGAAGGGGCATCAGAGCACTGTAACGCTCCTAAAGAAGCTTAAGGGGAGCGCCAGTGCCCTCAAGGTGAGTAGCGCTATTTCAAAGGGGGTAGGGTAGTGTTATAATGCTCCATGATGCCTTGTAGGGGAGCACAAACACTCCTAAGGTTGATATAGGGGAGCGCTCCCCCTCAAAACCTTTGTTTTAGGGCTCTCTTTAGGTGTTAAGAGTTCCTTGTCTTTAGTTAACCAATTCTTCTTCTTCCAACCAAGTACATGAGATGTTTTAAGTGTCTCCTTAGTGTCGTCGGCATGATAGTATGCTCAAACATCGTTTTTGACACTTGTGACCAACTTGCAACACTTGCGAAAGTTGTAAGGAAGATGCGACACTTACGACAATTGAGAGGAACATGCGACACTTATCCATTTGAGTAATTTTGACATGTAACAGATTGCCCCCCAAAGTATGAAGTTAGAGGATGCGAACTGATAACTGAAATG
>ML778982.1:74041-86457 GCA_009831015.1 Picea engelmannii
GAACTTGTAAGTGTAAACGTAGCAGGATCGGACTACGGATAGCGTAGATACGGTTGAGTTGATAAACCATGAGTTGGGAGTCTAAGTAAATAATGATATGAGAGATACCTAGAGAGGAGGCTTGGGTCAACAGTCCGATGAAAATGTGATATTCTGCCATATTGTTGGTTGCTGGTCCTAAGCAAATACCTCCTGAACTTACCACCTCGTCAAACTGGTAAATAACCCATGCTGCCGAAAAAATGTTCCGGGTATGTTGGCTAGCGCCATCCGCGAACCCAAAAAAGATAGGAAAGGAAGATGCCATCTGCGCATGAAAACACAAGCACAATCATGAGTGGAAAAGGTAAGACTCGAGCACGTGACAAAAATAAACACACCAAACTAAAATACAGTAATGTACAAAGTACAAATGCTAGGTGATCTAGGCGTAGTACTTTTTAAGGTAAAGCCCGTTTCGGGGCTCTCCCAGGGAAATTCCATCATGGTCAACTAATTCGTAGGCACCTCTGTGTAGAAGACGCTTCACGATGTAAGGACTATGCCACATAGGTTCTAACTTTCCTGTCCCCAATTTATCATGAGCTTGGTAAAAAACGAGGACTAAGTCTCCTTCTGCGAAAGCCCGAGGGTGGACAGATTTGTCGTATTAACTCTTAATTCGTTTCTGATGTTCCTCATTGGCGAGAGAAGCATCGCGACGTGTTTCGTCCAACTTGGATAGATACAAGAATCATTCTTCTTCAGCAAAAGTATGGGGCAGGATTTCTACTTTCAGTTTGAGTGATGGAATCTCACACTCGATTGGTAGAATGGTTTCAATGCCATAGACCAACTGGAAATGAGTAAATCCAGTTGAAGTTTTCACAGAAGTGCGATATGCCCAGAGAGCGGAGAACAATTGTAAATGCCACGACATTTTGTTTTCCCCTACCATGCGTTGGATCATGGTTTTTAGGACTTTGTTGATAGCCTCAACTTGTCCGTTCGCTTGAGGGTAGTAGGGGGATGAGTTTTCATGGAGAAAACCCAATTTGATATGTAACTCGCTCATCATCTGGTTTTTGAAGTGTGCACCATGGTCAGTGACAATGGCACGTGGTACACCAAAACGAGTTATGATGTGGTTAAAGAGGAATAGAGCTGCAGTACGACCATCATTTAGGAAGGTAGGCATAGCCTCAGCCCATTTGGTGAAGTAGTCGACGACGACGATGATGTAACCGTGCCCCCCGACTGAGGTAGGCTTACACTGCATGAAATCGATACCCCATTTGGAGAAGGGGCCTATGGAGATAATAGGGTGCAGCATGGTAGGGTGGATGCATTCCTTCTTGTTGAAGATTTGGCAGGGTGGGAATTTTTTGACGACCTCGATGCAATCTTTGAAAATCGAGGGCCAAAAGTAGCCGGCACGTAGGATTTTTTGGGCTGTGGCCATCCTGGAAAGGTGACCGCCACAGGCGCCAAGGTGACAATCGTTCAAAACGCGTTCAGCCTCCTCGTGAATCAGGCATCGCTGAAGGATGGTGTCAATACCGCGACGATACAAAGTGTCGGCGAGGATGATATAACGACGAGAGTGGTGACAAATGCGTCGATGCTCTTCGCGAGAGATGTTGGGCTGAAAACGTTGGGTTTGAAGGTAGAGGAGAATGTCTCCGTACCAAGGATCGGATGTGTTGATGAGGAAGAGAGATTCATCAAGGAGAGAATCTCTAGGTTCAATGCTTTCATCGGCATGGGGGAGAGCACAGATGAGCTCAACAAACACCAGGGATTTTTTTGCTTTAGCCTTCGTAAACTCAAGATCGAATTCTTGAAGAATAACAATCCATTTTGAATATTTGCCCCCAAGTACTTGACGTGTCAAGACGTGGTACATAGGGTTGGAGTCTGCGATTACCGTGGTGGTGCGTAATAAGATGTAGTGGCGGAACCTTTGGACAACGATGATGGCTGCCAGGGCCAATTTCTCAACATGCGAATATCTGAGTTCAGGTCCAGATAAACTCTTTCTCAGATAATAAATCACATGTTCTTTGTCGTTGGGGTCTTCTTGTACTAACACCATCGCAATGGTGGAAGTAGAAGCGACCAAGTAGAGGATATAATCCTTTGTATATTCAGGAGGATGTAACAAAGGAGCATGGGTCAAAGCGTGCTTGAGACCATCGAATGACCATTGAGCAGCATCATCCCAGATGAAAGGGATGTTCTTTTGTAGTAACCACATAAATCCTTTAGTGATCTCGACATAGTTACAGATGAAATGGCGAAGAAAGTTTGCTTTGCCTTGCAAACTTTGGAGTTGGGTTAAATTAGTAGGTGGGGGTAAGGCTAGGATGGCCTTGATTTGTAAGGGATCCACCCTAATCCCATCTTTGGAGACAATGGAACCGAGGAGTCGACCGGATTCGACAACGAAAATGCATTTGTGTGGGTTCAGACGAATACGATAGAACCGACATCGAAGAAAAATTGCCCGCAAGTGATCGATGTGATCGGATCGATTGGATGAATGGGCGGGTAAATCATCGAGGTAAGGTTCCACGATATGCTTGATGTCATGGAAAGTGTACGACATGGCTCGCTGGAAAGTAGCACCAACATTTTTAAGGCCAAAAGGTATCTTTCGGTAGGCAAAAGTACCCCAAGGGCAGATGAAGGCTGTCTTGTGTTGATCCGCAGGCAAGATTTCAATCTGGTTATATCCAGAAAATCCATCCATGAAAGAGAAGATTACACTCCCTGCGCAATTATCGATGATTTGATCGATGAAGGGCATAGGGTAGTTGTCCTTAGGACAATCTTTGTTGAGATCTCGATAGTCAACGCAAACACGGATGGTCCCTTGTTTCTTAGCAACCGGAACAAGGTTGGAGACCCATTTGGTTAAAGGGACGAGATAGATAAAGCCAGATTTTAGAAGTTTTTCAACTTCTGCCTTTATAGCTGCGATTTTCTTAGGATGAACCGGGTGGAGTTTTTGTCAAACCGGTTTCACGTCAGGGTAGGTTTTAATTTCATGTACGATGATTGAAGGGTCGATCCCTGGCATTTCCTCGTAGCTCCATGCGAAGACATCACAGAATTATTTAAACAAAGCGGTGTAAGAGACCACTTCGTCAGGTGTGCAATTAGCACCTAGGTTAATGTTTTCCGTGACACCTTCTTTGATTGAAATGTCAATCGTGATCGTAGTAGAGATGTTACCCATGTTCCCCTCAGAGAGGGTATCTTGTGTGATGATAGGAGATTGCGGAGCATCGATAACATTGGGAGGGAAGACAGAGCGTATGTCTTGGTGAATTCCTTCCAGAGGCGGAAGAAAAGAGGATCGATGGTGGTTGTCATCCTAGGGAAGATCGTCAATGCTCAACATTTCCATAATATATTCATCCGAAGGAAAAATCTGGGAAATGTAATCAACGACAGACGACAGGGAATCCAACCATGAGGGCACCGAGTAAGCATCGGGTTCCAATGAATGTGAGGTGTTCGAAGAGGGAGAGGAAGATTGAATAGCTACGTATGCGGCCTCGGTTGGGCTCAATGGCATAGTGTCACTGAGCACATCGAATTCCAAAGGACTAGGCACAATCCAAGGATCAGATGATTCCAAGGATTGATAAGGCATAGTCGAAATCATATTGACGGAGGAAATATGATGTGCAGTAGGTGGAAGTGGTGTAGGGAAGGTACCCATGAGGCTAGAATATTTCAATAAGCCAACACCAACGCTTTCATACGTAACCGGGTGGTCTCCCAAAAAGGGAATGTTGTTGGTAGCGGGGATGCGAGCGTCGGGTGTGCATAAATCAAGCTGATCGATGGTAACAATTTTCCCTTGATAGGGGAATTGTACACATTGAAACACCGAAGAGGCAATGTTAGTCATAGCGTAGAACCAACTTCTTCCAAGTAGTAGGTTGTAATCGAGGGGAGCATCGACCACCTCGACGTCAACGATAACAGTCTTGCCACCCAAATGAACGGCTAAAGATTGTAATAATCCGTGAGGATGAAAACCTTGTCCGTCGAAGGCGCGTAACATGGTAGCAGATTTGTTAACGGTAGGTGATTTCAAGCCTTTCTAGCAGGCTAGAGACATGAAACAGGTAGAGGCTCCCTCATCCAGGATAGTCCGATGGATTTGTTGATTGTGAACAACAACATCGATTTGGGAAGCTAGCTGGTGGGAGAGTCGCGATTGATGATCATCTAGATTAAACGTGAGGTTGTTTGATGACTCATGATCAAATGCGTCGATAGCAGCTAAGAGTGTTCTACGTTGGCTAGGGCAGTGTTGTAGAACTTCCAAGGCGGACATGGCACACGGGGCTTGGGCCAAATCTTCTACAATGTTGTAGTTTTGGGCAGCCCGTGAATTAGGATTGAAGGTAGATTTTCGGATGGTGCTCTTAGGAGGGTGTAAGATGGAGTCAAATGAAGGTTTCTCAATCTGGAGTGGCCTAGATGGAGGGTTAATAGATGGAGGATTAACAGAGGATGGTAACGGGTCTAGTGAAGAACCATTAGCAGGATTTGGTTTATCAGGTTTAACTGATGTGTCATATGTCGCAGAGCGAGTGGTTAGATTAACTCTGTTAAACATGTAAATGTGGGCACTTGTCGAGGCCTCATCATGGGGTTGATTGGAACTTCCCCCTGGCATGGGGGTTTGTGCAACCAAAGATTACTGCTGCGGAAAAGGTTGAGTGAGCACAGCGGGTTGTGAATTTGGCCACTTCATCGCGATGTGGACAGTCTCGAGTGTAGTGATCATCACCACAAATGAGACATGGGAATTTCGGTTTTCGTTGTGGTTGTTTTCCAGCAGCAGGGGTTTGCGGTTGGGTTTTGGGTTGTTCATTGTTATTGTTTTTCTTTGGTTTGTTTCTCACTTTCTTCTTGCCTCCAAGTTGTTGTGAAGGGGTTGATTGGACCGCATTCACATCAGAGAACTGAGTTTGAGGGGGGGTAGAAGAGGGTGTAGTCGAGATGGGAGAAGCCGTCGAAGCGGGCTGCAGAATCGTTCCAGTAGACTGGGTAGTAGATTGGGTTTTGATGGAGCCAATAAATCCATCCGCATGCAAAGCAGTCGATGGTTTGGATGGATCATTAGTGGCACGGGTAGCGTTTGGTATCAACTCGTACAGAGTACCG
Source organism: Picea engelmannii (assembly GCA_009831015.1). Lineage (NCBI taxonomy): Eukaryota > Viridiplantae > Streptophyta > Pinopsida > Pinales > Pinaceae > Picea > Picea engelmannii. The sequence goes on from ML778982.1 coordinate 79,211, forward strand.
GATTGTGAATAGACTAAGTCTAAGTACTGAGCTCGGGAAATGGCTTCTTCCTCGGTGACTACACCACCCATGGCAACGTCATGAGAAATCTGGGGTAACAACAATTTAGTGAACCATTCTGCTAACAATTGGTCGGGAATGACCGCTTTGATTAGCCTTCGTCATCGTCTCCATTCATGAATATGGTCAGAGATGTGTACGGAAGTCGTCTGATGAAGGGAGGTTAATAGTTCAGTACCCGTCTCATATCGAATGGGTAGTTGGAAGTGTGTGAGGAAGGACATGGCGAGGGAGTTGAAATCGCGAAAAGATGCGTGTGGTAATTCAATATACCATTTTGCTGCGGAACCCGTAAGTGTTCGTTGGAAAATATGCAACCAAATCGAATCGTCCATGAGGGAGTTGGATGAACACCACAAATGAAAATTCATCACGTGGTTGTTTGGGTCTTCTCCGGACTTTCCGTCGAATTTTGGGATATCAAAAGGAAGTTTAGCTGGAATAGCTGGCCAAACCAGAGAATGATAGATAGGATCATTCATTAATCGAGACAAGTTTGGAAGGTCCAGGGTAGTTAGAAAGGGTAGTTGTCGGTTAACCTATGGGTAATGTTTGTGTGGCAAAGGGACACCAGTGGGGCCCATTACCGGGTTATGTGGGTAATTATAACTAGTGGGCCCTCTCATGTGAGGTTGGTTTTGACCAAGGTACATAGGATTTGAGGTGTTTTGAGAATCATGTGTGAGCAGAGGATAACCAGATGGGTTTTGTGGGTTATAGGGTGGGTTTGGCATTTGTCCATAAGGGGGTTGTTGTGGAGTCTGAGCATTTTGTCCTACTGAGAACTGTGGGTTTCCTTGAAAAAGGACGTTCCACAGATTAGGTGGGGCAGACACATTTTGTCCGAGTGGTTGATGGTAGACTCCAGCTTGAGGCTGCCCCCCAGCATGAGGGTGCCCCCCGAATGGAATTTGTCCTCCGATAGGAGGATTCCCCCCAGCTTGAGGTAGAGTTCCTGTGATTTGAGAACCAGACGTAAATGACTGATTGGTACCGCCGAGCGGATTAGGACCACCAAGACCGGTCCCTCCAGGTTGTTGGATAGGTATGGAACTTCCCGGTATAATTTGGGTAGTAGTTTGGGCAGTGGTGGCAGCGGAAGCATTCAGTGCCCTGAATCCAAAAGGGAGTGTAGGTCTTGGTGTTACAGGTGTTCCAATCGGAGCTTGATTAACCACCGCGTTACCAGCGGGGATAGTCGGAATGTGGGGGACCATTGTAGAATGGGTCGTCTAGAGGGGAATAGTAGACCTTGGGCCAACAGATGGTATGTTCGGACCAACGGGTGGTGTGGCTGTAAAAGTGGTGGTACCGGTAAAGTGATTTGGAGGTACAGTGTAGGAAAAAGGTACTTCAACACCTTCTCCAGTTCCGTAGAGATCTCGCACCAAGCGTGGTGGACTTCGAACGATGTCTGCGGTCAAAAAAGGGTCATCGGCTAAAGGGTTTTGAGAAGACCCAGCCGGAATGTTAGAAGGATTGACGACAAAAAATTCTCTGACAGAATTCAGGTGGAGGATACATCGTTCATATCCCTCCGGAATGTGATAAGCTTCCGGAGATTCTGACATAATTCGAAAATTCTCAAAAGGAGTGGGAACTTCTTCCTGGGGCGTTGTAGTATTTTGAACCTCTCTCTGTTGAGGATATTCCTCCGTAGAATGAGGGGGTAAAGGGGTGTTTCCTTCCATATTTTCTGGAGGAGGTCCCTGTAGCCTCCACAAGCGGCAAGGAGGGTCAATGTTGGCGAAAAAGAGTCGGTGAAAGAAATCTATGGCCAAATAACGAAAAGCAACAACACACGCTAAAAAATATAAGAATCACAACCAAGAAAACATGAACTTATTTTGATGACCATACTAGTTGGTGATGAAATCCAACGTCGCATGATCAAGTCCAGAAGGGGCGGGGATAGGGTGGAACAGTTACAATGGCGACCTGCTTAACGGACTTATGCCTTGGTGCAAGCTTCCACACAGTAATTGTGGATTTACCCTCCAAGGAGCCCGAGTGAGTTTGACCAATGTTTGCTCCAGGTACAGTGAGACTTCCCATCACCTTCACCTTGTGTAAGACCCTAAAGATTATGTCCACTAAGGTTACCAATTCATAGTTAGCCCCTGGGCGGGAATAGTCGACAGTCCGATCCGAACGTACAGGCAGGGTATCGAGCCCGAAATCAACTACAAGGATTCCATGCAGTAATTGTGGATTTACCTCGAAGTGATCCCCATAATATGATCTGACCACCACAATCAGTTAAACCACGGAGGATTAGTCCCCATAGCTCACCCGAATGCGACCTCGTGCGTAACCCTTGTGTGAGAGGGGGATCCCAGGCAGACTTATACGATGATTGGATTTGACTCTCCCTAACTCAGGATGCTACTGTTTGTTTTGGAAACTTTGGAGAGTTATTCTCACAGCCTAATCCAAAGTACTAATCCTAGTCTACTGTTGGTGGAGGATCCTAGAAAAGAAAAATTTCTAAATAATTTTTAATTAGTGTTGATTTTATGGCTGTTCTTTACGCAAAAGGGGTGCATGGAAGTGAAACGAATGGAATTATGAATCAGTCTAAAAAATGCATCAAATATGATAAGCAGTCATTTATTTTCTATGAACATCTATCTAATGGAAAGAGAGAGTCCTTTTCACTAACAAGCACGAACAAGGAGTGTCCTCAAACAAATTTTTTTTTTTTCAATCAAATCCTGATGTGACACTAAAACTTTTTAAGATGCCTTCTAACATGCACAATCAATCATGAAGATGCCTTTATTGTTTGCATATGAATAGTGATCAATTCAACATAATGCTCATCTTGCTAATTACCTTTTTTTATGAATGAAAATCAAACTAGCACAAGCAAAAGTCATACAAACAATACACCCTTTCGTTGCAATCAAAACAAAAAGCGAAAGAAAAGAAACGATCAAAGAGAAAAAAAACTTCACACCCAAAATAAAGAGTTGAAGAACAATGATCTTGACTAAAATCAAGATGAAGAGGTCTGTAGGCCTTTGATGACCCTCACCAGGGTTTTTGTTCAGTTGATGAAGAGAGAAAAACAATGCATGGGTTTCAAACTTCACTCAACAGAAAAACTCAAAATCAATAGTGAAGAAGGCTACAAAATCCGAACAGTAAGATGTTTGTTCTTCAAGCAAAAGATGGATGCCAAGGCTGAAAGAGAAGGAGCATTGACTCACAAGGTTACTCAGCAGGAGAGACACAGAGAAAAACCCTGAAAAAGGCAATTATGGAAGATTTATTGGCCAAAAAGGGGCTAGCGCTCTGTTGCCAAAGGCAAGGAGCATTATAGAGCTCTGTGTAAGGCTATAGGGGAGCATTGGCGCTCTGTTAACACAAGGACAAGGGCACCAGGTTCAAAAACTCCCAAAAATGTCAAAAAATTCCAAAAATTTCAATTTAAACTCGACAACTATGCTGAGTATGATGGGATAGGGAGCCAATCAGCTCATGAAACCAATCAAAAGAGGAGTGAACCAGGTATGAAACAATCAAGGGGTAGAACAAGGTCAATGAGGAGAAATCAAAACGAGAAGTTTCGATTTGAGGCTATCTCCCCAGTGGAGTCGCCAGTTTCTGTTGTAGGAAAATCTCCCTACGGACAGGTAGATTGCCTCAAAGAGCTTGACCCTAACTCTAAGACAAAAAATTCTTAACGTGGACACTGACTTCCTTTCAAATCTATCCAAACTAACATATGAGAAGGGAGGATAACATAAGTACCTCTTTATCGACGTTTGTCCTTGCACGCTCTGAGTTGCGCTCTAATCCTTTGCTCCTCGCTGGATCCCGTGGACAAAACAAGATACGACCACTTCCTACTCTATTGATGTTAGCTTGAAAATAGATCTATCTATCAACGATAAGTTCATGTAACATCAGACACAAAATAGAAAGAAACAGGCCAAGTGTGTCATATTAATGAGAATAACGACAGCAGTACTTACAATCGTAGATGCGAATGCGACAACTACGTCAAGTCCTCTTTGTCTAACCCTTGCCTGAAAGATCCACAACCTGGATAGAAGCAGCTTCACTGATCACTCTCCTTTGGTTGACTGTGTGTTTCCTATGGGATCACAGGTTTCATGCTTAGCCATTCTTCCCCTTTCCACCATCTTGGAGCCTGCTTATATAGGTTAAGAGGAGCTTAACCTCTTGAGTTATCTTTAGAACAAGTTAGGGAACCTTCTCCTCAGATCAGGGATCTCTTGATGAAACCAAGAATTTGAATACAACTGCCTCCTAATATTGAAATATCCTCCCCTTATTCTCCTCAACGGGCCAACTACTGCCTCAGATTAGGCAGTGCTCCCTTAGAAGGGGCATCAGAGCGCTGTAGCACTCCCAAAGAATCTTAAGGGGAGCACCGGCGCCCTCAAGGTGAGTAGCGCTCCTTTAGAGGGGGTAGGGTAGCGTTATAATGCTCCATGATGCCTTGTAGGGGAGTGCCAATGCTCCTAAGGCTGATATAGGGGAGCACTCCCCCTCAAAACCTTTGTTTCAGGGATCTCTTCAGGTGTTAAGAGTTCCTTGTCTTTAGTTAACCAATTCTTCTTCTTCCAACCAAGTACATGAGATGTTTTAAGTGTCTCCTTAGTGTCGTCGGCATGACAGTATGCTCGAACATCGTTTGTGACACTTGTGACCAACTTGCAACACTTGCGAAAGTTGTAAGGAAGATGCGACACTTACGATAATTGAGAATAACATGCGACACTTATCCATTTGAGTAATTTTGACGTGTAACACATGTTGGTACCCCTTAGTGATGTTATGGTACATTTATGGGTAGCACATCTTGGCTATATTGGTATCTTGGTACTATGGCTATCTTGGTTGATGCATGAGATGATACATGGTTGATTTACTTGGTATGGTACATGATTGATGCATGATATGGTTCAGGTTGATGTACATGATATGGTACAGGTTGATGTGCATGGTTGATACAGGTTGATGTACATGATATGGTACATGATTGATTCATGCTATGGTTCAGGTTGATGTACATGGTATGGTACAGGTTGATGTGCATGGTTAATGCATGGTTGATACAGGTTGATGTATATGGTATGGTACATGGTTGATGCATGATATGGTACATGTTAATGTACATGGTATGGTACAGGTTGATGTGCATGGGTGATGCATGGTTGATACATGGTTGATGTACATGGTTGATTATTGATGTACATATTTTTGTGATGGATTTTGCATCCACATGAGTGGATCTGGTTGATGATGGTATATCAATGATGGTGAGAGTGATAGTGACAAGAATGGTGATAGTGATAGTGATAGTGACAGTGACAAGTTGGTTGATGTGACATTGACAGTAATAGGTTGGTTGATGTGACATTGGTAGTCACATGTTGATGTGATAGGTTGACAGTGACAGGTATTGAATTTTCCTTTTGACTAGAAATTGGATTTCCTTCATGTGAAAGCCTATGCTTTGACATATGTAACTTTGATTTTTTCTCTTTCTTATTCTACTTTTTCGATCGGTTTATTTTTTCTCAAGGACATTCTTTCTCTAATCCGGTGGTTCCCCATGTTTAAAGATAAGAATTGGATTCAAAACATCCACCACAAATCTGTCTTTGTATTATGTAATAAGGCACAACCAAGTGGAGATTTGTTTTTTTGTATTACAAAATAAGACACATCTAATAATTCCAATTCCAATTCCAATTGCACTTGGAAAAATTTGTCTTCCAATTCCAAGAAGACACAAGAAGATATAAACAAGAATTTCAATTGCACTTGGACAAATTTTTCTTCCAAGTCCAAGAAGAAACAAGAAGATACAAACAACAATTCCAATCGCACTTCGACAAATTTGTCTTCCAATTCCAAGAAGAAACAAGAAGATACAAACAACAATTCCAATTGCACTTGGACAAATTTGTCTTCCAATTCCAATGAGATGCAATTAGATACAAACGACAATTCCAATTGCACTTGACAAAGTTGTCTTCCAAATTTTATTTCAATGGTCTGGAAATAGCACAAAAGTCTTTATGAATCTAACTAGAACACTAAAAAAAGTGAAACCTATCTGTGCAGGATGATTTTTTTTGAAGTTGTCGTATTTTTTCTTGACCATGAGATAGATGAGGTGGGGTGTGCTTGGAACCAAAAACTTCCCAGCAGGAATGCACATGCGTTCCTAGAATGCATGCACACTAAAGCACATGCACGTTCTAGGAATGCACGCACGTTCTTATTGAGCATAAAAAACCAACTCAGTCAAGTCACAGGAGCATGTGCACACTCTTAATGCAATGGATATAGAATTTAATATCCACCAAACATTTTTATGAATAAAAATGTATAGGGGTATGGAGACAACTAAGGCCTAAGGGGTTAGGATTGAAACTGTTTTCAAGGATAGAGAAATGGTTAGAGCACCAAGATGTGGGTGATGTGGGTGCAAGGGTTGTACACAAGGTATATTGTAAAGAACCACCTCGTTACGACAACCATTCTAATAACAGGTGCAAATTTTTTTTTTTCCTTAAGTGTGTGCGCGCGTGTAGAAGTAACAACACGCTAACTGTGCGACGCCCTGGACAACCGACAAGACACGACCACGATATTCATCAAAAGAAGACTAAAGGCACACGACGAGTACTGCATCAATAAACGACCATAGGCATAAGGTGCACAACGCAAACATTTAGCGACAAAGTAAAACTGACCACAATCAAGTATAAAAAAATAAGAAGAACAATTACGCCCCTTACGGAAGGCACGTGACTAAAGGACTCCGACAATGAAACCCAAGTTCAACATTGTTTAAATGAACAACCACCTTAATTTACTAACTCGGAGTAATTTATTTTACGTAAGTCAAGGTTATTGCACCATATTTGTTATTAACAACAATAAAAACTACGATATCACTGTCACGAAATATTAACCATCTTTCATTTATCTCACATTTCCCGACCATGATATTACAACTTCAATACCTCTTATAGGCTACAACTACCGAAATTTTAATGACCTTACAAGATAAAAACATTTCATTAAACAAGAGGATCTCTCCATGTGATGTCAAATGATCATAAATTTTAATGATAATGCCATAAAATAACATCATATTTATAAGTAACATCTTAATTGAAAATTACAATATAGAATGG
>ML778982.1:104061-130752 GCA_009831015.1 Picea engelmannii
GCTTGAGGAAAGTCTAAAGGGTTGGGACAATGGATTCGACAAATGGGTAGAGTTTCTTCGCTTATAATTTTCCTCCTTCAAATGGTACCCCTACCCCTTCTTTTATAGGCTAGAAGGAGCTAGGGTTTTGGATGAACTCTCGGCCATGCATGGCCGGGAGTTTCAGTTAACTGACCCATATCTTTTTGTCCCGTCGACAACTTTCCTATTTTTGTGTTTTGTTAGGTAAACGCGGGCTGTAGTAGGCCTTCCAACGTTCACATGTGTGCAATAGTGGGTTAGGGCACGTGTACCTTGACCCAAGAGGATTTTCAAAGAGGTTTTTCAGCAGATGTTTTGGCAATGAAGGGATATGAGTTGGCCTGATGCCAGATAAGCATGTGTGGTGCAATTTAGGGTTATAACAAGAGGAGAGAGAGAAAGAGGTGGTATATGTAGGAGAGAAAGAGAGGAGAGATAGTGGGACAGAGGAGGACAGATAGAGGGAGGAGGGGGGTAGAGAGAGAATGTGTGAGTGTGAGAGGGGGGGAAGAAAGAAAGAGAGGGGGGTTGGAAAAGGATGAGGTGGAGAGAGAGTGAGATTTATTGTGAGAAGAGAGATAATGAGAGGGAGGGGGAGAGAGGGAGGGAGGGAGAGACAAGGGTGTGGAGAGAGAGTGAGACTGATTGTGACAGGAAGGGGGGAGATAGAGGTAGGGGGTAGAGAGACATAAATAACTTAATGGGGGATAGAAAGTGTGTGTGTGAGAATGTGGGAGGAAGAGAGAGGCAGTCAAATAAGGGAGGTAGAGAGTGAGAGAGTGAGAGTATGGGGGGTCTATGTCATGGTGTATGTCAATATATAGGTCAACTTCTAACTATATATCTATCTCTATGTTTTGGTTTAGGTCATGGGGGGAGATAGTGAGAGAGAGAGAGTGAGAGGAAGAGGAGAAAAATAGGGGGGGTATAGAGCTAGGGGGGTCTAGGTGATGGTATAGGTCTAGTTCATTGTCTAGTTCATGGTCATGTTCATATAAGTACTTGTATAAGTAATCCATTGGAAGAAGAGAAAAATCTTAACACTCACCTTACAAGAGAGGCTACATTTCCCTATTGCAAATGTATCCTTTATTCGTTGTGAGACATGCCTCACCTTTATATGGATAGAGAAAGAGGGAGGTGTTGAGCACTCAACACACCCTAAAAATCCTGTGTCAAATCTTACCTTTTTGGGTACCATTGAATTTTTCTGCACTGTCTGATTCTGCTTTGATATGAAAATTGCTCTCCTTATTTGTCACTTAGTGTTCTCATGTTAACTCTTTTAAAGTTTGTTTGAGCATGTGAGAATCATCATAACTTTAAAGGGGAATAACATTTACTTGAGGAATCGACAGTTGAAACTCTTCCCCAATGCGCTTGAGAAGTTCGACATCGGGAAGGATTAGAGGTGCTGGAAAACGATCGAGAAACCAAAGTAGCTGATCCCTGATCTTCATCGACGTCGGGGAACAGAAGTCTATTACACGACAGGTGACAAAGCAAGAATATCCCTGATGATTGATCCTCATCGGTACTGGGAAGAAACAAAGAGAATAAGTGTCACATGAGTAAAGGAATGATATCGCCGATCGCCGACCTTCGAAATGTTTTCAGCATCAGGATTTTACGAAGGTGATAACCCGCGAAGAAACTGCGCACTCGAACTATCCCCAATCACTGATCCCCGAAAATTGTCGACGTTGGAAAATCCCAGGCCTGTTTTAGAACACAAGTGTCCTATTCAAAACTCGACCCGACTGACATGTATGGTCAAACTACCTATCAGTTCCCACCCATTGTTACCCAAGTGACTAGACTTACAATCGAGTTTTTCCTCAGGGTCGTTACTAGCTCTCGAGATCCACATGGCACCTCGAACCAGTTCTACCACATCGACATTATGCATCGAAACCCGTCGGCATTGAAATTTTTCTCAGGAGGGTACTAACGGAAACATACACAAGGATAGTAGCCGATTCCCGACCTTCCCACTGAGAAATATGACATGATGGGATGTTTTAGCTCTAAGATACACTAGATACGATGCATTTAAAAGGTTCATTAATTCTAGGATCGCGCATTAGTTTCTATTTCATGCATAAATCAAAAGGACCGTTTAAGCCTACCGATACAATGCTTCTCCCTCCTCGCCTCCACCGCCAACCAACATAGAATTTATTTTTGCAGAGATTCGACAGTAGGCTGTTTTGAATTGCATCCATTACTCGTATTAACTGCTTGATACAACTTGTAGAATCTCTCCCGTTATATTCTTTTGAGTCATTGGGTATGAGTTTATTCTCCACTCAAAGAAGTTTGGAGCACCCATAAGAGAAAGACGAGTGATCCAGAGAAGGTGCCCAAGGTCCAATGAGTATTAAACAACAATTTTAGCAAGAATTACAGGTATGTACCAACTTATGGTGTTTTATGCTTCATTTCATATGTTTTCATCCAATGTTGCTCTGTACACATGCCTCAAGGATTGTTTTCGATTACAAGAACAATGCCTCCGAAGAAACCCACCACCACGAAATCACCAAGAGTGCCAAAGCTACAAGAACCAGAGACGGGAGAAGGTTCCTCCCTAGTAGTTGAAAAGCAATTGGAATTTTCTCTAAAGCCGATGCTCATCATCAAGACAACCACCAAGAAGGTTTTCTTCCAACCCCCGGCCTTTGGAGACACAAAGGCGAACATTGGGACCAAGACATCTTTCCCGTGCTGGGAAGAAATTTTTAGGAAAATCAAGCTGGACGAACTCCCCATATATACCCCGCACAATGATACAAATATGAGAATACTTGACGATGAAGTTCTCCCGAATGTCTGCAAGGCTTACCTGCACATGGTGGTAAGTCAAACTTCGATTTTCCCCTGCATCAAACTCTTGAAATGGATTATTGATCAGACTGATTCATAGAGGTGTTTAATTAACGACAATAATGGCGGATGCATAGGGGTTTTCCTCCCAGTTGAAGTTCAAAATTACTACAAGCTCAGGGAGCCAGAGGAACGATTAAAATATGAATTTGTTTTGAGTTTCTATCAAAAACACGACACTAGCAAGATTGTGGCATCTTGGTGGAGGGAAGATAAAAAGTTCACCAATCGGACCTTTGGCTGGTATCCAACGACCAATCTGAGAGAACCTTACATCTATCTAATGGCACTCCTCTGCCAATTGCATGGGGAGAAAGACTGCACCAATTTTTCGGAGGCTTGGATGCATCTGGATTATACCATAGCCATCTATGGAACATTTTTTAACTGTGGTGAAATCATCTCTAAAAAACTGAGCACTTTCATACGACAAGCTCAGATACCAAAAGAGGGAGAAACACCTTCCTTCTACACCGAATCATATCTACTGGACGTCATTTGTGCCAAGAACGTATTTGCTGGGATGAAATTAAGCTGGCACTCCTCTGAGCTTCCGGTCCATGTATACTTCGACATCTTGTGGGAAAACAGGTACAAGAAATCATATTCTCTTATCTGTGACCAGTTTATTGCACACATTTATTCTTTACTATTCAAGAAATAGTGCCCCAGGCTATCAGATGTAGCCAAAAAGGTTGTATCGAAAGTAGGTCACTGGTATCTAGATGAGCATGAGACCTACATCAGGGTTTTCGACACCACAGGGGCACCCTATCTGTTACCTATATATGTCCTCGATTGACTAGTATTAGGGGAATTTTTTTATCAGACCATCTTGCAAGGAAATAATGCCACTTTAGTAAAGGACAAAAAGCGGGCCTTTATACATTATGGGTTTCATATTGGTTTCTACCTGGTCAAGGATACCGCGTAGGTGAAGCAAGAAGGATTAAGTCAATTGGAATTTCGATTCTAGACTGACCATTTCCGCAAACACAATCCCAAGGGTTTGGTCCTAAAACATGAATCCCAGGTATCATCCTATTGGCCTTATGCCCATGACCGGTTTGAGGATGAAATTTTCACTGAAAATTCTCAAGACTGGGATGAGGTGGTGGCAAGGATGGATGATCCTAAAGAAACCAGGTTCAAGGCCATGAGTTGGGAGGATAAAACAACGACCCTCGAGAAAATGGCTCAAGAACTCCTCAGGGCTAGAGAAAGAAGGATAGCATCTGAACCAGAAGAAACTGTGGATGCTCCTCAAGAAGCTATTGAAGAAACAAAAGTTTCTCAGGTATCCCCGGTACAAGTCAGGAATTTCCTTGAGGTTCAAGCTATACAGAAGATGGGGGGAGCCTTGTATCAACAAGACTAACTGTTAATGAAGTCGATGCAGGATAACCTGGACCTCGTCAGGTTGCCAAGACCTCCAACCAATAGCCCGGAAGAAAAAATGATGGAGCCAAGTAGTCCCAATGTCATAAATCTTGACAACGGGTCAGAAGACCCTGAATCCACAATACCACTGGCCAACTCACCCACAGGTATGATGACTCAACTAGAGACAGGCTAGGTATCAGTACAAACAAGCGTGCCTAACCCTCTCACTAAGTTGATCAATGTATATAGTCATTATGAGAGCTTGGAGGCATCTCAAAGGTCTCCTGTGTGTATACAAGAAGAAGTGGGACCTGAGAAGTCTACTTCCCCCGAGCCCAAGGTCCAAATTCAGGAGGTCCCACAAAAGGAAAAAGAATCCGAAAGTGGCCCCTAAATGAAAGGACCTGATGCGTCAGAAACCAAAACAGATAAACCAAAAGGCAAGCCTGAACCAGATGAGCCAGAGAAAGGATCCCCACAAAAGGAAATCAGTGATTCAATGGCCAACGAGCAAGTAAGTAACAAGTCTATGCCCGACGTCTCTATTTCGCTCAATACTCAGGTCCTCGACAAGCTAAAGGAAGAGGCCGGGCCTATAGAGCACAATGAGGAAGCGCAACAAATTGACCTTGAACAAATATACACCACTGGTAGCCTAGGAACCACACTCACATGGGGTGATCAACAAATACCCGAGCCAGTAGACGATGTAGCAGATATCTATGCAATTTCCTATGATCGAAAGATAAAGGCTATCGTCCAAAGAACCACGAAGAAAAGGAGGATCATGTTGGATCGCTCCATCCTCATCACTACAGAGGAGAATTTTATAAACAAAAAAAATGCCAGAACGTCTGAGCTCATCGGCGTGGGAAAGGCACTCTCAGATGCCACCCTGGACAGGGCCAAACAGGACGAAAAGGATCTAGCCACCACCCTGAAGGAGATAGAACATTTACGTCATCTGTATCAATACTATAAAGGCACCATGCAGACTACTATATACCTGAAGAGTGAGTTCGAAGAAGCTTACAACAAGTTCAAGAAAGAGCGACACCTTTTTATCGTGAAGATAGCTGAATTCTAGGAAGACACACTCATGGTGCTAGCAACATGAAAGGACATGGAGCAGTGTCATGAGAGGGTGAAGCAAGCCATATATAGACTCAAATACATTGATGCGGTCCAAAAGGGCCGAGATAAATAAGAACACGGTATTCAGATGTTAAGCAAAAGCAGTCTCGATCGCATGAAGCAATCAACAAACTATTGGCTAAAATGTCTCGAGAACCATATTGAGAAATTCAAGAGCTATGGACCAAGTGCAAGGAACGTTGGAGTAAAATCAACAAAGAAGTGAAGGATATCGGACTCCCCGAGTTTGGTACCCCTGATGACTTCGTCGAACTATGAAAAATAGTTAAAGCACATGATCAAGATCATTCATTTTGGGCTGAAGAGCTAGAGAAGGTGACCGATGCAGCGCCGGGAGAAGTGAAATGGTTCATGGTACATCCGATTAAGGCGCAGACTATTCTACAATAGTTGAACACAAGTATAGTGAAGCACCGAGTACATGCAGTGGATATCCGAGGTTTCTACGCGGCTCCGATGGAACACCACAGGTTTCCATGGGCCGAAACCTGCGAAGAACTATTTATCAGTTGGTTTGAGTATGAGAAAAGTCATCCTTTCAAAGAACTATATTGAATTGTCTGTTAAAGAAACTGTTAGAATATGACACCATGTGGCGTATTTTTCTTATCTTAAACTGTACTTAAACATTGTTTTCAGTTGGACTTTAGACTATAAATAAAGACATCGACCAATTAGCCAAGGGTCGATGGTTGTTGCAAGAACTCTTTCTTTCTGGTTGTTAAGAATTATTTTGAAGATGCTTTGAATTAAGAAGTCCTTATGGACCTAAGACACATTATTTTCATCAAATTCATGTATGATTGGACATGGAGAAGAACTATTTCCTATCCCGTTTCATGAATGATGCAGTAATGAGTAAGATCAATTAATTATGTTGTCAAGTTATCTGGTGCAATGTTTTGCTGTTATTTTCTTTAATGATGAATATAAATCGTTGTGTTATTATGTGATGAATGGTTGTGGTAGATGAATTATTTTTCTTTCCATTATCTTATTGCATATATGTTTTCTTTCTGATGTTTCTCAAACAGTAATTGGATACTCACATGGTTAATGTATTAATACTAGGCCTGTGGTATAAAATTGTCGTCTGCATGCTTGAGAAGTGGGTTATCCCAAGCTCATCCTCTTCCCCAATAGTTTAAAACTTAATCTTGTTTGTTGTCGAGTTGGTTTATACTGGCTTGTACCTCTCATACTGGTCCCACCCAAGAGAAAATGCATAAGAGAATAGTCCTAACTAAAGGAAGAGCCTTCACAAGAAAACACAAAGCCCATCAATAATTTGGCCGGATCGCAAGATCTGGAGAACCATTCCATTGTTAAACACTGTAGAGTCTAATTGGGCCTTGATGGCGGGTTTGGTTCCTACTTTTGAATCAAGGGATTTTAGACCCATCAAAAACATTGGCACTAGAAGGAGGGCCTGCGAATGAATGGATCAATATATATTTTATATAATTTTTCAAACACTCTACAGATTCATAATAACCCACATGCATGGCTAGTCATTCACAAGACAGCCCACACACACTGAGTAATCCTGAAACGAGTAAATCAACCTAGCCCGAGGAAGAACAATTGTTCCCTGAAATAACTTACTCTCTTCCTCACGAGGAATTAAATCAGTTTAGGAGACTCACAAGAGCCTACGCCCGACATATCAGTCCATTGCCTTTAGCTCCGATACTTCCTTGAAGAAAACAAATAAGTAGACTAATGGTCAATACTCCCGACGAAGTTTTCGTACACACGGTAGAAGACTTGATAGACTTCATGATCACTGAAATCAAACGCCCTCTGAATCTTATCCCTGGTACGCCAGCTGACAATGTCTCTGAGCCAAACGATTTTTCAAAAGAGGAGGAGTTCAACTCAAATTTCGAGGATATGGAAGGTAATAATGACCATGAGGAGGAAATGGAAAACCCACCTCAGAACAAACAACCTTGGTTGGCTGGAGACGCCGTGGCCATACCGGGACAAGTACATAATCTTCCCCGACACACAGAGAAGCTACTTCCTAAATTCGACCCGAAACCTCAGGTTTACCTGAAGATCATATCAAGAAGTTCATACTTGCGATCAGACTTATGAATGTCCAACATGAAGACGCAGTTTGTAGGCTTTCCCCCTATATGTTTGAAAATTCATCTTCCACATTGTATTTTAATCTGACAGTAGGATCTATAACTAGCTGGACGAAGTTCCAGAATTTTTTTTTAGATAAATTTGCAGAGGAAACTACTATGGGAGCTCTGATGGATGAGTTATTAGCCACCACCATGAGTTCGAAGGAAAGAGTCAAAGATTTCAATAAAATATTCATGACCATATTAAACAAGTTTCAGCCTGAAGAGAAACCGACCCAGGAATTGCAAATCGAGGTTTACGCTAACGTGCTCCCGACTTCTATTTCTATGTTCATAAAAAGAGCCTCCAAGCGAACCCTAGTTGAAAATTTTGAAGAAGGCAAAATGATAGAATTCCAGATGAAAGGGTGTAAAGAAGGCCAGGTCTCTGTAGTTAAGAAAGAAGCTCAACCTCCTCCTAGGAGAGGACTCCTTTTGACTAGACCACTGGACAAACAAGCAGAGAAGACCCCCGACAAGGGTAATGGAGACTTAGAATACCTACAACGCATGGTTAAGAAATTATCAAACAAGATCATAGAAATGAAGAGAAACGCAGGAGAGGGAAACCAAGGCCAGAGGCCCGATAAACCTTTCTTTAAAAGAAACTGATTGTTCAAGGCAATTGAACCTCCCCCAACTAACTTAAATATTGATCTAGGGAATGTTGCATCTGATTCCTTCTGTACCTATCACTAGGAAAAACACTCCGAAAGAGACTATCCTCAATGGGTACATGCCATGAATCATATGGCCAATCGGTTTCTAGACAAAGTCTCCCTGACCGAACAACCAAGCAGTTCAATTGTGAATATTGCTGACCAGGAAGAGATTGATCCACCACTAGATACATCCATGCTGATATGGAATCCTGACCTGATCATGCCTTCTGATGATCTGTTTGAGTCTCAAGAACCACCCAGAGAAGTCTTGGTTGTGCATACGCTAAGTAAAGGTCCACCTGTCTCAAAATATATCGCTGCCACCCAAACTTCAAGAAATAATACAACCCCCGATCATCCGAAAGCACCTCTCGCTCCTGGTAAAAAACCGACAAGAATCCATACCCGAGAAACACCCAAACTGGATTACAACATAGTTGAATATTTGAATAAGTTAAGGGATAATATATCGGTCATGGATATATGCAAGATCCATCAAAAGAAGGACTTATTTATACAAGGTTTGAACTCAGTAGAAAAACCTACAACTAGCAACAGTCAGGAAAGAAATCTATCATCCACAGATCTAGCAAATAAACCAACTGTGAATACCTGTTCAAAAGACAATAAGGGAAAGCCCCTTGTCCCACCTTTCCTCTTAACTTTTGAAGTATTCAACATAAAACTCCATAACTGTTTGGTAGATTTGGGAGCATTTTACAATGTTATGCCTCTGTTTATCTGTAGAAAGCTAAATGCAGTTCCTCTCAAAAGTGACAAACATGTAATACAACTAGACCGAACATAGGTTAAGGTCATAGGGGAACTCAAAGATGTGATTATCATAATAGTGACACACCCTAAGTTTGTGCAAGTCATTGACATCATTGTGGTAGATATCCCAGAGGCTTATGGACTGTTACTGAGCCGAGATTGGTCTGAAAAACTGAACGGATACTTTAGTACAGACTGGGCTCACCTTTGGCTACCACTGAAGGGGCACAAAAACATGATCATAATAGATAGGGAAAGGTATATGAAGCATACCGTCACTGACTTAGAAACCTTGAACGAACCCTCATCGACAGGTTTCCTCGTACTGGGCAATTATTCCTGTGAATCATACTTTAAGAACTTTTCTCCTCTATTATCTGACATCCCTCTCACTCAGAACTATGAAATGGAATTTCAAGAGAGATCATCGATACCGATAGAGGAAACCCCCTTCTGCCGAGAACCCATGTCAGAAAACTCATAAATAGTGATTGTAGAAGAGGGAAGTAATGGGGAACGGGAAGCCTACCTACCTTGCCCACAATGTTGGGTCTTATATTTTGATGGATCCAAATCACAAGAAGGGTCAGGGGCAGGGTGCATCCTCATTGACCCTAAAGGTAAGCATTATTTACTATCCTGTAGGCTAGAATTTGAGTGTACAAATAACACAGCCGAATGTGAAGCATTGGTACAAGGTTTAAAGAAAGCCTTGGACTTAAATGTCAAAGAATTGAGGGTTTTCGGAGATTCTGAGATTATAGTTAGACATGTAAGAAATACTATACATTTCAATTCCCCTCACTTACAGAATTATCAACAGGAAGTACATAGGATAATAGAGCATTTTGAAGCTTTCAATATCATCGCTATTCCTAGAGAAAAGAATATTCTTGGTGACTCCTTAGCCGCAACTGCTTTGAGGTTGTCCCCTCTAGAGGATTATGAAGACTCCCGATTCATTGTGGAACTACTCTACAAACCATCGGTGCCTAACAACATTTCTAATTGGAAAGTCTTTGAAGGGGATGAACAGATCATAAATTCCCAACTAACCAAGACAATTTTAGAGATCTGGCTATTGACGATGAAGTATTCCAAGAACAATTGGTAGGAATCGATCCTCGGACAAGTCAACCTACGAACAAATCAAGTTCTCACACAATCCCAAAAGGGATAGCCAATTTGGAAAATCTGTTCAATCTAAAGGAGCGATTTAAGGGGCCAAAAAATTCAAAGACCGGTAGCTCATGTCCCCTGCACGAGACTGTAAATCTAGGAACCACGGAAAACCCAAGGAAGGTCAACCTCGGTAAGACTATATCAAACGAGGAAAGGAAGTCCTATATCAAACTGTTCAAACAATATCAAGATGTCTTCGCTTGGTCCTATCGAGATCTGAAAACCTATGATACCCGCATCATCCAACACATTATCCTGCTAAAACCTAAAGTAAAACCCTTCCAATAGAAGCTCTGAAAGTATCACCCCTCCTTGGAACCTCTCATGTTCCAAGAATTGAAGAAACTCTTAGATGCCAAAATCATCTTCTAGGTTAGACATTCTGCATGGGTAGAAAATCTGGTTCTGGTGAGGAAAAAGTCGAGAGAAATCCTCTTATGTGTAGATTATAGAAACCTTAACAGAGCTTTCGAAAAGGAAAATTACCCAGTCCCGCCAATGGAGCAACTCTTGTAGACCGTGTTGGGGTCAGAGATTTTTTCTCTGCTGGACAGCTTCTCGGGTTACAACCAAGTTTTGGTTTCAGAGGAAGATTGGTTGAAGACTACCTTCCAGACCAAGTGGGGAACCTTTGCATATAAACACATGCCTTTTGGGTTAATTAACGCAGGAGCAACCTTCCAAAGGGACATGGATGTAGCATTTCAGGGACTAATCAACAAGTGTGTGGTTGTGTATTTGGACAATGTAACTGTGTATTCGAAGAACAGATAAGAACACATCCAACACTTAACCCAGATTTTTGAAAGGTGTAGGAAATACGATATATCCTTAAATCCAAAGAAAACTATTTTTAGCGTCGAGGAAGGTAAGATTTTAGGTCATATTATATCCTAAGCAAGCATCTGCATATACCCAGAAAGGATTAAGGCCATAGATCAACTCCCATTACCTCATAACAAGAAATCTATGCAATCCTTTTTTGGGCAAATCAATTTTGTGAGGAAATTCACTCCTGATTTCGCAGAAATCATCAAACCCTTACAAAAGATGATTCACAAGGATGTCGAATTTAAGTGGGATGATGAGCGAAAATGTGCTTTTAGCAATATTGAAACTGCTATATCCCGGGCCCCGGTGTTACGAAGTCCCGATTTCAATAAAGACTTATTCCTCTATACTTTTGCCTCCGACCAATCGTTAGTTGCAGTTCTAACTCAGAAGGATGATGACAACAACGAGGCCCTAGTGTCATTCATGAGCACCAATCTTCAAGGGGTTGAGCTCAATTATCCTGCTATAGAAAAACATGCCTATATGGTATACAAGGCAGTAAAACACTTCAGGTCCTACATCCTTAAGAACCACACCAAAGTGATTGTGCCTCACCCTACGGTGCGATCCTTGTTTACTCAACAAGAGATGGGGGAAAGAAGAGGGAACTGGATGGAAGTGGTCCAAGAATTTGATTTAGATATAAAACCTGCCAAACTCATTAAAGGCCAAGGGTTATGCATACTCGCAGCTGAATCCCAAGACCAAATAAATGAAGATTTCAGATGGGACAATGAAATGGCATTGTGGTGCGGTGAAGCTTCATACATTTCCCCAMGGCCCAAATCTTGGTATGAGAATTTGACTTATCTCTCACACCATGGGACCTGCCCCAAAAATCTCAACCCTAGGGAAAGAAGAGATATCAGGTTAAAATCTGCATAATATCGCCTCATAAATTCGGTACTCTTTCAGATTAATTATGATGGGGTACTTTTAAGACATCTCAAACGTGAATACGCAGACAAATTCCTCAAGGAMATTCATGATGGCCCTGCTAGAGGACGTTTTGTAGGAAACACAACTTCTCATAAGATACTAAGGGCTGAATATTATTGGCCCACCTTGTTCAAAGACGCTCACACCTACGCTAGGAACTGTAAAACTTGTCAAATGAGCGCTAGAAGAGAGAAGAGAGAAGCAATCCCACTCCAACCGGTGAATGTCTCTAGGACTTTTGAGCAATCAGGGTTAGATATCATAGGTGAAATTACACCAAACTCTTCAAAACAACACAAGTACATTCTGACTGTCACCGACTACTTCAAAAAATGGGCAGAGGCTATCCCTATGACTCATGTAAATGAAAAAATAGTGATCCAGTTCATAGAGAAACAACTAATCACAAGGTTTGGTGTACCCTCTATCCTGGTTTTTGACAATGCAACTTATTTCTCTTTCACCTGATTAACATAGTTTTCTTTGGACAAGGGAATCATAATCAGGTACTCTGCAAACTATTATCCATAGGGAAATGGGGTGACAGAATCAACTAATAATAACCTAGTAAGAATACTAAAGAAGAAATTTGTGGATAACCAAAGGAATTGGCATAACCTACTCCATAACACTTTATGGGCCAATAGGGTCACGCCAAAAGAAGCTACAGAAAATTCCCCGTATTTTCTCGTGTAAGGGTAGTAATCTATTCTCCCAAATGGACTTTACCTCCCATCTCTTAAACTAGCCCAAGATGCCAACGACGAACCCTCATTGGTCATGTAACAAAGGATTGATACTCTACTCATGTTAGAAGAAGAAATGGAAAAGGCTAAGTAAAAATTCATATCTAACCAGCAAATAGTGAAAAGATGGTTTGACAAGCATAAGGCCAAAGAGAATAATTTTGAAATAGGAGACTTAGTACTGAAATGGGACAGAGAAAATGAGCCAAAAGGGAAACATTCTAAGTTTCAAAATATGTGGCTTGGACCTTTCTAGGTGGTTGAGAAGATTGGGATAGGAACGTATCGACTGCAGAATCTGAGGGGGGAACCTGATGCCCTCCCAGTTAATGGCCAAGCCCTAAAACGATATTTCCAATAATAATAAAAAAAAAATAAAAAAAATGAATAAATGTGTTTGATGTTCTGTTTAAGTATTTTCACGAGTGTGAAATTCATTTTTGTTGTGTTCTTTTCTTTCTGGTTTTCTTTGCTTTGAAAGTGGTGTTTCACAAGACAATGGTTGACCTTAAGGCCATGCGACATAGCGAACCCTGTTTCTAATTCATCGCTCACTTACAAATGCTAGAAGCATTAAGGAACTTGTGGTCGCCTTGAGGATTCCTCTATCTAACCTCTCCAAATGAATAATTTCAGAGAAATGTCAGAAGTTTCTGCTCGGTGGTTTAGTAAGACCTTAAGGGAAAGAAGGAAAGTTGAAAAGGACTACATGAACCTAGAAGACAGAGCTAACAAAGGATCCACCTTAACCATCTCACCTTGAAAGATAAACAAACATCCTCCTCTCCCACTCGCTTAGGGAATCATGCCAAAATGATATTGATATTATCAAAATAATGTATAGTAGGAGAGGGTATGCAGATATCTCCGTCGGGGCTATGGACGTTTGCTGACAGCAGAGCGACACCGAAGCAAGTGAGTAGAGGTAACTAAAGGTTTCATACCAATGGATACTTTACTAGAATTTTGTAAAAGGGCACATGAGTCAAGATTATAGGAAGGAACAAAGATTCTAGGTTCACCCAGTGAATCTCCATTTGTTGAGCACTCAACACACCCTAAAAATCCTGTGTCAAATCTTACCTTTTTGGGTACCACTGAATTTTTTTGCGCTGTCTGATTCTACTTCGATATGAAAATTGTTGTCCTTGTTTGTCACTTAGTGTTCTCATGTTAACTCTTTTAAAGTCTGCCTGAGCATGTGAGAATCATCATAACTTTAAACAGGACTAACATTTACTTGAGGAATCGACAGTCATAACTCTTCCCCAATGCTCTTGAGGAGAAGTTTGGCATTGGGAAGGATTAGAGGTGTCGAAAAACGCACGAGAAACCAAAGTAGCCAATCCCCGATCTTCATCGGTGTCGGTGGACAAAATTCTATTACGCGACAAGTGCCAAAGAAAGAATATCCCCGATGACTGATCCTCATCAGTACCAGGAAGAAACGACGAGAATAAGCGTCACATGAGTAAAGGATTGATATCGTCGATCGCCGACCTCCGAAATGTTTTCGACATCGAGATTTTACGAAGGTGATAACCCGCGAAGAAACTGTTCATTCGAACTATCCCCGATCGTCGATCCCCGATAATTATTGACGTCAAAAAATCCCAGGCTTGTTTTAATACACAAGTGTCCTGTTCAAAACCCGACCTGACTCACATGTATGGTCAAACTACCTATCATTTGCCACCCATCGTTGCCCAAGCGACTAGACTTACAATCGAGTTTTTCCCTGGGGTCGTTACTATCTCTCGAGATCCACATGGCACCTCGAACCAGTTCTGCCACATCGACATCGTGCGTCGAAACCCGTCAGTGTCGGAAGTTTTCTCAGGAGGGTACTAACGGAAACATACATAAGGATAGTAGCCGATTCGCGACCTTCCCACTAAGAAATACGACGTGATGGGATGTTTTAGCTCTAAGATATGCTAGATACGACGCATTTGCTGCAGACGTCACCCCGGCACGCCCGCGATCACCAGGACCTTCTCTGACCTCGGCCCGAAGAGCGTTAATGATCCTCTAGTTCCCTGTCGGGAATTATTTATCCACAACAACTTTCCACTGATCTCCCTTACCAATCGGGAAATCGTAATTCGCAATTTCGCTAATTCTGTAGTCACGCGCCTTATGCCTTACGATTCCCCGAATCCCGATACGGGTCAATCGCTGACTTTCTCCCCCCCTTTCTACCGGGGCTTCCTCTATCGGGAAATCACTGCTTGCGATGTCAACAATTCGAATTCCAGAACTCCGAACCCCGATGGGCCGATCTCACGAAACACGTGTGGATTTGACCTCTCCACCTTCTGCCCTTCTATTGAGATTCGAAATTCGCGAGATCGTGAGTCCTGATATCGATGGACCCGCCACTTTATTTTCCCCGATTCCCAATATGATGCCACCTGTACTCCACCAGCACCTGTGGTCCCACACTGCCACGTCATCATCGAGATATCGTGAATCGTGAATCCAACAGGCAAGTACTCTCTATCGTTGAGAGCCCCGATTCTCTGATCCCCGACTCCTCGGGATCTTCTGGCACGCGTCTCACACGATCGACGGTTCTGGTCATATCGGGATATCGCCTCTCATGGTATCACGATATTTGCTACCCCAGCTTGGGTCTTCAACTCACGATTACCCGATATGCGAGGTTACGTGCAGATCCAATGGCTCCCTTTGTCTCGGATCAACGATTCTGCTCGCGTCGAAAATTCGCTAATCGCAATTTCAACAGGCCACAAACTCCTGTCTGCACAAATCCCAATGAGCCGAATCCTGATGGCTCTTGGCTCCTCCTTGAATTGCTTAGGCTTAACCTGTGTGCATCTCCTCAATATCTAACAACTGGCGGGATTTCGCAAGGCTCCTCTTTGAATCCTGGCCGTTGATTCCTCCTCTTCAAGGACTCCTCCTGATCTAAAGCTCCTTCCTGCCTGATCCTTCTTCGAACCACCTTCTGGGTTCTCCTCCGCGGTATCACGAAGGAACTATCCCTCCTGAGCTTGTCAACTTTGATTCCTTCAGAGACTTTCCACACACTCTTCGTGTTTGACCTTCAACAGCTCCCAAAGTGTTGAGTCTTTCAGACTCTGTGCCCCTCCGACAACAGTAGTCTCTGCCTTCGTTTGCTCAGATTAACAACTGAGACTTTTAATTCCGCTTGCACGCTCTTCGCACGGCTTCCACAACAAACCTACAATTTCTGGGAAAATGAGAATAAATGTTTAACTTTCAAGCCTCATCAACACACTCTTGTGGATGAATTCAACTACACTCTATGCAGGAATCTCCTGGCTCAGACAGAGAAACAATTGAAACTTATCCTCTTCTCTCTCTCTCAGACTTTAGGTTGAAACCCTGGAGTCACATAAACAACATATTCAAAGAAAATACATGACCAGAAAGAAAACATTCATGAACACATGAACAAGATACACAGAGAAACAACACCAGCCATGAATTTGAATCAAAGACTCTCTTCTATTAATTCAAAACTGTACATGGGTGTTCTTCATACAATTCTCTGCTTGCTCTTCCCTCTTCCTGGATGCTGGCTCATGTTACAATGATACAATGAGGGTGTCTATATCCGTTTTCCCTCTCGAACTCTAAAACTGTCTAATATGGAAATAAAAAATCATATCTACCTGCATTAAATCTATTAAATGCCTCATCTATCTAAGGACGAGATCTGAAAGGCTCAAGGTCCCCTATAATATACAAAGGCGCTTTCCATAAATGGTTCATTTACACATTGGCGCATCATCTTAAATGAAATTTCAAAAATATTCGGCTGGCCTTGTCCAACTGTTTGTTGTCTTTCATGCTGGCTCGCTTGTCTTGGGCGATGCTTCCTTGATGAGTTGGCGATGCTCCTGCATCATACTCCTCAGCTTGAAAATTTTCATGGGCTCCTGTCCATGAACTCATGCACGGTCTGTCCATGCTTTTGTATCTCTGTTTCTCTTTTCCAGCTAGCATCTTCGACTCGATGATTCTTCCACTTGACCAGGTACTCAAAATACTGCTTTCGCCTGGTCTTCTTTCCCACTCGCTTTTCCAGTATGCACTCCATCTGCTGCTTCTCTGCAACTGGTAATTTCTTCTGCCACTGGACCACTGGTTCCTCAGTTCCAGCTCCTGCTTCTCCAACCCTATATGGGTATAAATCTTCCATGTTGAATATCAGAGATATTCCGATGCCATCCGACAACTTAATCTCATAATCATTTTCTCCCAATTTCTTTAGGACTCTGCATGGCCCAATTTTATTCATTTTCAGCTTGTTATATGTTCCCCTTGGGAACCTTTCTCTCCTCAGATGTGCTAGAACAAGATCGCCAACTTTGAACTGAAGTTGTCTCCGATGCTGATCCTCTCTGCGCTTGTACTCCTGATTTGAATTAATCAGTCGCTGCTTCACCCTGCTGTGAAGTTCTTTCATTGCCTCGGAAAATTCTTCCGCACTAGCGCTGCTAGTTGCAATCTGTTTTGAATCTCCTAATTCAGAAAATCCTCTCTATTGTGTCCCATACACAATCTGAAATGGACTCTTTCCTGTGCTCCAATTCACTGAATCGTTGTATGCAAACTTTGCCTGTGGCAACACGCTATCCCAGCTGCTATGGTGCTCCGTCACTAGGCTCCTCAACAAATCTCCCAGACTCCTGTTGACCACTTCTGTTTGTCCATCTGTCTGTGGATGGTAAGCTGAACTAAATGCCAGGTTAGTTCCTAGCTTCTTCCATAAGGTCCTCCAAAAATGCCCGATGAACTTTGTATCCCTGTCCGACACTATACTTTTCGGCAATCCATGGAGTTTAACGATCTCCTTGAAAAATAAGTTCGTGATGTGAGTCGCATCAATGGTCTTCTGGAATGGAATGAAATGTGCCATCTTTGAAAACCTGTCAACCACCACAAAGATGGAATCAACACCTCTTTGTGTCCTTGGTAAACCCAATACAAAATCCATGCTGATCGCCTCCCATGGCCTCTCGGGTATGGGCAATGGCTGATAAAATCCTACATTCTTCTTTCTCCCCTTCGAATGCTGACAAATTCGACATCTATCAACAAACCTCTTAACATCTACTCGCATGACTAGCCAAAAATATGATTCGCTCAGCTTCGCAAAGGTCTTGTCATGGAAAAAATGTCCTGCTAAGCCTCCGCTGTGCTTTTCTTTCAACAAGTTCTCCCTCATGGAGAAATTCAGAATGCACAGTTGATTGCCTCTAAACAACAATCCCTCCTGGATCATATAATCTATCCAAGGGATCCGATCTCTGAGAACTCGATTCTCAGCTGCCTCGTATGATTCTCTGAAATCTGCATCTCCTGCATACATGTCCCTCATATTTTCAAAACCCAATGTTTTGACTCAGAATTCCTGCAACAACAAACATTTCCTGCTCAAAGCATCAACTACTTTTTTAGCAGTCCCTGAAATGTGTTTAGTTACGAATGTAAAATTCTGCATATATTCTACCCATTTTGCATGTTTCTCATTCAGCTTCTCCTGCTGAGTCACAAACTGTAACGCATGATTATCACTATACAATACAAACTCTTTCGGGATCAGATAGTGCCTCCACTTCTTCAACGCTTGTATGATAGCATAAAACTCTTTATCATACGTGGAGTACTTCACCTTTGCCTCATCCATCTTCTCACTGAAATATGCAACAAGCCTGTCTTCCTGACTCAGGACCACTCCTATGGCATATCCGCTTGCATCACACTTCACCTGAAATGTCTTCTGAAAATATGGCAACACCAACACTGGTTGCTCTGTTATCTTCCGCTTCAACAGATTGAAGCTCTTCTCAGCCTTTGCTGTCCAATGAAAAGATTTATGTCGCTTCTTCACCATGTCCATCATCGCTGCGCTAATTCCACTGAAATTCCTGATGAACTTCCTGTAGAAACTTTCCAAACCGTGGAAAATCCTCACCTCAAAAACATTTATGGGTGATGACCAATTTTTTATCACATCCACCTTACTCAGATCCATCTTCAACTCATTTGCCGATATGACGAAACCCAAATAAATGAGCTCTGTCTTCATAAATGAAGATTTCTTCATGTTGATCAACAACTTCTCTTGCTGTAGTTTTCTCATCACAATGGCCAAATGTTTCAAATGTTCAGCCTTAGTCTTGCTGAAGATCAGTATATCGTCCAGATATACGATGACAAATTTTTCGATGAATTCCCTCAGGACTTCATTCATCAGCCTCATGAATGTGCTCGACGCGTTTGTCAAGCCAAATGGCATGACCAACCATTCGTACAAACCTTCATTTGTCTTGAGTGCTGTCTTCCATTCATCACCTTCCCTCATGCGAATCTGATGATATCCGCTCTTGAGATCAATCTTTGAAAAATAATTTTCCCCACTCAGGAAATCCATCAGATCATCCATTCTCGGCAGTGGAAATCTATACCTGATGGTAATTTTGTTGATCTCTCTGGAGTCGGTGCACATCCTCCAGCCTCCATCTTTCTTCGGACTGAGCACTGTTGGAACAACACATGGACTCAAACTTTCCCTGACCAGTCCTTTATCCAGCAAATCCTGGACTTGATTCTTGACCTCCTCATTCTCTTGCGGTGTCAACCTGTACGCAGCTTTGTTTGGTAAACTCGCTCCTGGGATGAGGTCTATGTGGTGACTCACACTTCTCATTGGTGGCAATGAATGAAGTAGTTTGTCCACTATGATATCAACGAACTCTTCTAGCAGTTCCTAAATCTCTTCTGGTAAGTCATCCACTCTTATGCTAGTCAGAATAATCCTCGGCTTTCTGACAACAAAGAATTGTGGATCTTCTTTCTTCTCCATCTCYGTGAGAAGTTCCTTCCAACTCATGAGAAGTATTGTGTTGCTCACTTCTGGTTTTACCTCCTTATCCTTTATCGGAAGTAATCTATGGGTCCTCCCATTTTTTTCYAGGGTATATGTGTTCATTCTCCCATCATGAACCACATTTCTGTCGTATTTCCATGGTCTACCCAACAATAAATGACATACATCCATGGGAATAACATCACACARTATTTTATCATTATATCCCCCTATTTTGAACTCAACCAAAMACTGTTTAGTGACACTCACCTGATGTCCCTTCTGTAGCCATGAAACTTTGTACGGACTCGGGTGATCAGTCGTCTCYAGCTCTAATTTCTCCACCATCTCAGTTGAAATGAGATTGTCGGTGCTTTCGCTGTCCACAATGACTTTACATTTCCTGTCCTTGGTTTTGCATGCAGTTCTGAACAGTCTGGTCCTTTGGACTGAGTTTTCCACCTCCTTCTCAGGTGTCAAAAGGACTTTATGCATTCCAAGTGATCTTCCGCCTTCGGTATCCTCATTTATCTCAGCATCACGCTTATGAGCTTCCATGATATGAGCTTCTCCTCTATCCTTTTTTCTGTCTGGATAATCGACGACTTTATGTCCATCCTTTCCACATGTGTAGCATGTGATGATTCCACCTCGGCCTCTTCCCCTACCTCTGGTACGAGGAAAAGTGTTTGCATTAGCATAACTGCCACCCTACTCTGTATGTTGTCTCCTCGGCTCAACATATTGTTGTCCCCGCTGTGAGGTTCCACCTCTCTCAATCTTACCCTGAGGTTTCTTCCATTCCTCCTTGGGCTTTTGATATTTATCTTGGGCAACTGTCTTGCCTCTTCGCTGACTTCTGCCTCGCCCTCGCTGTCCCTGCTTACGGGTCAGCTTCTCCTCGGCTTTCAGAGCCATCTGGTAAGCATCCTCCACTGTTCGAATGGTTGCCAATCTTAATTCATCCTGAATTTCATACCTCAGACCATTCAGGTATCTAGCAACCTTTTCATCATCTCTCTCCCGATGACCTGCTCTGATATTGAGCTTGTAAAACTCTTCAGTGTATTCCTTCACCGTCATCAACTTCTGTCTCAGGTTCTGCATTCTCCTGAACAGATTAATTTGGTAGTCCCTTGGGATGAATTTGGCCTTCATCTTTGCAATCATTCGATCCTAGTTTTTAATCTTTGGTTTGCCTTTGGAACGTCTATCTGCCTGTAGCTTGTCCCACCACAATGTTGCATGTCCTTTCAGTTTAGTGACAACATGCCTTACCTTTTTATCCTCTTTGATATCTTCGATATCTTCATAATCGAAGTAGGTGTCAAGAGCCCTGATCCAATCTAACAACTCTTCTGCATCCAAGCTTCCTTCATAAACTGGAATGTCCATTTTCATCTTTGAACTCATCCGGGCGATAGATTTTATCAATCTCTCATTGGCTGCATCTTCAGCTGCAACTTCTCCTTGTGGTTTAGCTTCAACCTCATTGTCGGAATCACTAAGATCCCCTGCACCAGCTGTGCATCTCTAAGCTATTTCCATCTCTTCGAGTCTCGCTCTGAGATCTCGTATCTGTCCTTACATCTCTGGATTCCCTGCTGGCCTACCTCTTCTTCTCACCTCCCTGTCCTCTGGGTCAGGTGATTGTCTCTCCCTTCTGGGTGGCATGGTGAATTTTCTCCTCTCTCTGTTTGCAGAAACAAAGAGTTAAGCTCTGATACCACTTTCTGCAGACGTCACCCCGACACGTCTGCGATCACCAGGACCTTCTCTGACCTCGGCCTGAAGAGCGTTAATTCTCCTCTAGTTCCCTGTCGAGAATTATTTACCCACAAAAACTCTCCACTGATCTCCCTTACCAATTGGGAAATCGAAATTCACGATTTCGAGAATTCTGTAGTCACGCGCCTTATGCCTTACGATCCCCCGAATATCGATACAGGTCAATCGCTGAATTTCTCCCCCCCTTTCTGTCGGGGGTTCCTCTATCGGGAAATCGCTGCTTGCGATGTCAACAATTCAAATTCCAGAACTTTGAACCCCGATGGGACGATCTCCTGACACACGTGTGGATTTGACCTCTCCACCTTTTGCCCTTCTATCGGGATTCGAAATTTGCGAGATCGCGAGTCCTGATATCGATGGACCCGGAACTTGCTTTTCCCTGATTCTCGATATGATTCCACCTGTACTCCACTAGCACCTGTGGTCCCACACTGCCACGTCATTGTCGGGATATCGCGAATCGCGAATCCAATAGGCAAGTACTCTCTGTCGTTGAGAGCCCCGATTCTCCGATCCCCGACTCCTCGGGATCTTCTGGCATGCGTCTCACACAATCGACGATTCTGGGCCTATCGGGATATCGCCTCTCGTGGTATCGTGATATTTGCTACCCCATCTTGGGTCTTCAACTCACGATTACCCGATATGCAAGGTTACGTGTAGATCCAACAACTCCCTTTGTCTCAGATCAACGGTTCTGCTCGCATCGAAAATTTGCTAATCACAATTTCAACAGGCCACAAAATCCTGTCTGCACAAATCCCGATGAGCCGAATCTCGATGGCTCTTGGATCCTCCTTGACGTGCTTAGGCTTAACCTGTGTGCATCTCCTCAATATTTAACAGCTGGCGGGATTTCGCAAGGCTCCGCTGCGAATCCTGACCGTTGATTCCTCCTCTTCAAGGACTCCTCCCGATCTAAAGCTCCTTCCTGCCTGATCCTTCTTCGAACCACCTTCTGGGTTCTCCTCCGCGGTATCACAAAGGAACTATCCCTCCTGAGCTTGTCAACTTTGATTCCTTCAGAGACTTTCCACACACTCTTCGTGTTTGACCTTCAACAACTCCCAAAGTGTTGAGTCTTTCAGACTCTGTGCCCCTCCGACAACAGTAGTCTCTACCTTCTTTTGCTCATATTAACAACTGAGACTTTTAATTCCGCCTGCACGCTCTTCGCACGGCTTCCACAATGACCCTATAATTTCTGGGAAAATGAGAATAAGTGTTTAACTTTCGAGCCTCATCAACGCACTCTTGCGGATGAATTCAACTGCACTCTATGCAGGAATCTCCTGGCTCAGACAGAGAAACAATTGAAACTTATCCTCTTCTCTCTCTCTCTCAGACTTTAGGTTGAAACCCTGGAGTCACATAAACAACATATTCAAAGCAAATACATGACCAGAAAGCAAACATTCATGAGCACATGAACAAGATACACATAGAAACAACACCAACCATGAATTTGAATCAAAGACTCTCTTCTATTAATTCAAAACTGTACATGGGTGCTCTTCATACAATTCTCTGCTTACTCTTCCCTCTTCCTGGATGCTGGCTCATGTTACAATGATACAACGAGGGTGTCTATATCTGTTTTCCCTCTCGAGCTCTAAAACTGTCTAATCTGGAAATAAAAAATCCTATCTACCTGCATTAAATCTATTAAATGACTCATCTACCTAAGGACGAGAGCTTAAAGGCTCAAGGTCCCCTATAATATACAAAGGCGCTTTCCATAAATGGTTCATTTACACATTGGCGCATCATCTTAAATGAAATTTCAAAAAGATTCGGCTGGCCTTGTCCAGCTGTTCGTTGTCTTTCATGCTGGCTCGCTTGTCTTGGGCGACGCTTCCTTGATGAGTTGGCGATGCTCCTGCATCAGCATTTAAAAGGTTCATTAATTCCAGGATCACGCATTAGTTTCTATTTCATGCATAAATCAAAAGGACCATTTAAGCCTGCTGATACAATGCTTCTCCCTCCTCGCCTCCACCGCCAACCAACGAAGAATTTATTTTTGCAGAGATTCGACAGTAGGTTGTTTTGAATTGAATCCATTACTCATATTAACTGCTTGATATGATTGGTATAATCTCTCCCATTATATTCTTTTGAGTCATTGTGTATGAGTTTATTCTGCACACAAAGAAGTTCGGAGCACCTAGAAGAGCAATACAAGTGATCTGGAGAAGGCGCCCAAGGTCCAGTGAGTATTAAACAACAATTTTATGAAGCATTGCAGGTATATACCAACTTGTGGTATTTTACGCTTCATTTCATATCTTTTCATCCAACGCTACTCTGTACACATGCTTCAAGGATTGTTTTCGATTGCAGGAACAATGCTTCCGAAGAAACCCACCACTAGGAAATATCCAAGAGCGCCAAAGATACAAGAACTAGAGGTAGGAGAAGGTTCCTCCCCAGTAGTTGCAAAGCAATTGGAATTTTCTCCAAAGCCAGTGCCCGTCATCAAGACAACCACCAAGAAGGCTTTCATCTAGCCCCTGACCTTTGGAGACACAGAGGAAAACATTGGGACCAAGACAACTTTCTCACGTTGTATCGTGCAAGCGAAGTAAGAAGGATTAAGTCAATTGGAATTTAGATTCAAGACTAGCCATTTCCGCAAACACGATCCCAAGGGTATGGTACTAAAACATGCATCACAGGTATCATCCTATTGGACTTATGCCCATGACCGATTTGAGGATGAAATTTTCACCGAAAATGCTCAAGACTGGGATGAGGTGGTGGCAAGGATGGCTAATCCTAAAGCAAATAGGTTCAAGGCCATGAGTTGGGAGGAGAAAACAATGACCCTGGAGAAAATAGCTCAAGAAATCCTCAGGGCTAGAGAAGGAAGGATAACATCTGAACCAGGAGAAACAGTGGATGCTCCTCAAGAAGCTATCGAAGAAACAAAAGTTTCTTAGGGATCCCCAGTATAAGTCAGGAATTTCCCCGAGGTTCAAGCTGTACAAGGGATGGGGGGAACCTTGTATCAACAGGACCATATGTCAATGAAGAAGATGCAGGATAACCTAGACCTTATCAGGTTTCCAAGACTTCCAACCGATAGCCCAGAAGAAAACATGGTGGAGCCAAGCAGCCCCAATTTCATAAATATTGGTAACACCAACGAGTTAGAAGACCCTAAATCCACAATACCACTAGCCAACTCGCCCGTAGGCATGACGAATCAACTAGAGACATGTTGGGTATCAGTAGAAACAAGTGCTCCTAACCGTCTGACTGAGTTCATCAACGTATATAGTGATGATGAGAGATTGGAGGTATCTCAAAGGTTCCCTATGCGCATACAAGAAGAAGTGGGACCTGAGAAGTCTGCTTCCCTTGAGCCCGAGGTCCAAATTCAGGAGGTCCCACAAAAGGAAAAAGAAGCCAAAAGTGGCCCCGAAATGAAAGGACCCGATGCATCGAAAAATGGAGCAGATAAACTGAAAGACAAGCATGAATCGGATGAGCCAGAGAAAGGATCCCCCAAAAAGGAAATCAACGATTCAATGACCAACGAGAAAGTAAGTAACAAGTCTATGCCCGACGTATCTGGTTTGCTCAATACTTAGGTCCTCGACAAGCTAAAGGAAGAGGCCGAGCCTATGGATCACAATGAGGAAGCGCAACAACCCGACCTTGAACAAATTTACACCACTGGTAGCCTAGGAAACACAATCACATGGGGTGATCAACAAATACCCAAGCTGGTAGATGATGTAGCATATATCTATGCGATATCCTATGATCGAAAGAGAAAGTCTATTGTCCAAAGAACCACGAAGAAAAGGAGGATCACGTTGGATTTCTCCATCCTCGTCACTACAGAGGAGAATTTGATAAAAAAATAAAATGCAAGAAGTTCTGAGCTCATTGGCATGGGAAAGGCACTCTCAGATGCCATCCTGGACAGGGCCAAACGAGACAAAAAGGAGCTAGTCACTGCCCTGAAGGAGCTAGAACATTTACATCATCTAGATGAATACTACAAAGGCACCACACAGACCATTGTATACATGAAGAGTGAGTTCAAATAATCTTACAACAAGTTCAAGAAAGAGTGGCACCTTTTTATTGCGAAGATAGATGAACTCCAGGAAGACACACTCAAGGCGCTAACAACATGCAAGGACATGGAGTGGTGGCATGAGAGGGAAAAGAAAGCCATAGAAAGACTCAAATACATTGATGTGGTCCAACAGGGCCAAGATAAATAAGAACACGGTATTCATATGTTAAGAAAAATCAGTCTTGATCGCATGAAGCGATCAACAAACTATTGGGATAAAATGTATCGGGAACCATATCGAGAAATTCAAGAGAAATGGACCAAGTGCAAGGAACGCTGGAGTAAAATAAACAAATCAGTGAAGGATATCGGACTCCCTGAGTTCGGTACCCCCCACGAATTCGTCGACCTATACGAAATAGTTAAAGCGCATGATCAACAAGATTCATTTTGGGCCGAAGAGCTAGCGGAGGTGACCGACGCAGCGCTGGGACAAGTGAAACGGTTCATGGAACATTCGATTAAGGTGCAGACTATGCTATAGCAGTTGAACACAAGTATAATGAAGCACCGAGCACATGCAATGGAGATCCGAGGTTTCTACGCGGCTTTGATGGATCGACACAGGTTTCCATGAGCCCAAACCTACGAATAATTGTTTAGCAGTTGGTCTGAGTATGAGAAAAGTCATCCTTTCAATGAATTATCTTGAATTGATTATTAAAGAAACTGTTAGAAGATGACACCACGTGGCATATTTTTCTTAGCTAAAACTACACTTAGCTGTTGTTTTCAATTGGAATTTAGACTACAAATAAATACATCTACCAATTAGCTAAGGGTCGATGGTTGTTGCAATGACTCTTTATTTCTAGTTGTTAAGAATTATTTTAAAGCTACTTTGAATTAAGAATTCCTTCTGGACCCGAGACAAGTTATTTTCATCAAATGCATGTATGATTGGACGTGTAGAAGAACTATTTCCTATCATGTTTCATGAATGATGAAGTAATGAGTTAGAGCAATTAATTATGTTGTCAAGTTATCTGGTGCAATGTTTTGTTGTTCTTTGCTTTAATGATGAAGATAAATCGTTGTGTTATTATGTGATGAATGGTTATGGTAAGTGAATTATTTTGGTTGCCATTATTTTATTGCATATGTGTTTTCTTTCTGACAATTTGTTTCTCAGACAGTAATTGGATACTCACATGGTTAATGTATTAGTACTAGGCCTGTGGTATAAAATTGTCGTCTGCATGCTTGAGCAATGGGTTATCCCAAG
>ML778982.1:133503-157762 GCA_009831015.1 Picea engelmannii
GGAGGGTAGAGAAGAGAGAGAAATAAGTGGTAGATGTAGGAGATAAAGAGAGGAGAGATAGTGGGACAGAGGGGGATCTATAGAGGGAGGAGGGGGTAGAGAGAAAATGTGTGAGTGTAAGAGGGGTGGAAGAGAAAGAAAGAGAGGGGGGATGAAAAAGGATGGGCTAGAGAGAGAGTGAGACTGATTGTGAGTGGAGAGATAGTGAGAGGGAGGGTGAGAGAGGGAGGGAGAAGCGGGTGGAGAGAGAGTGAGACTGATTGTGAGAGGAAGGGGGAAGATAGAGGGAAGGGGCGATAGAGATATATAAATAGCTTAATGGGGGATATAAAGTGCATGTGCGATAATGTGGGAGGAAGAGAGAGGTAAACAAAGAGGGTAGGTAGATAGAGGTAGAAAAAGGATGGAGGTAGAGAGTGAGTGTGTTAAAGTGTGGGAGGGAGAGAGAGGAAGACATAGAGGGGGGATAGAAAATGTGTGTGTGAGAGTGTGGGAGGGAGACAAAGGAAGACATAGAGGGGGGATAGAAAGTGTTTGTGTGAGAGTGTGGGAGGGAGAAAGAGGAAGACAAAGAGGGGAGGTAGAGATTGAGTGTGTTAGAGTGTGGGAGGGAGAGAGAGGAAGATGTAAGTTTTAAACCTGTGAAGTAAAGCAATGCATATAGATTATTAAGCAAAAAAAAAATTAATCAATGGCTCATACACATAGTACACAAAGATTTATACTAGAAACCCTTAACCGGGATAAAACCTTTCAACGCTTCATTGTATTAATTTCACCATTTACCATACAATATATATACAATGTTTTTAGGTATTCCGTGGATACCAAAACCCTCATCCCTTAATCCAGGATTAATTTAGAAAACCTCTACCGCTCGGAGCTGAACATTGCGTGTAACCAAGGAGGGCCATACCTGGCCCCCCTTGGGAAGCGCCCGTCGCACACGACAAAAATAACACTACTAGGGAGGGATCGTTATACGTAGTTGTCAAATTTGACGCGCCCACACACACACATGAAAATAATATAACACATACCCAACATAAGACATATAGGGGGGGTAGAAAGTGTGTATGGGAGGGAGAGAGAGCAATGCATAGTAAGGAAGTAGAGAGTCTAAGAGGGAGAGAGAGGAAAATAAAGAGGGATGTAGAGAGAGAGGTAAATGTAGGAGAGAGGGGTAGATGTAGGAGAAATAGAGGAGAGATAGTGGCATAGGGGGAGGGGGAGCGAGAGGGATGAGGGGGGAGAGAGAGTGCATAAGAGTGTGAGAGGGGGAGAGATAAAGACAAAGAGGAGCATGGACATGTTCTTGTAGTGCGTGCACACTCCTAGAGTGTGAGGGCATTTATTTGAATTCAATTTTTTTGGGCGGGATTGATAAGGTGTATGCTGACTTGGTTGACTCAGACTTAGGTTCAGGATGACACACCTAGTGGTTCGATCTGCAAATTCATAAAAACCTCCATTTTTGTGAATACTCCTCTATGTCTCTATCTTTGACGTTATTTTTATATAGGTTAAACACTTTAGTTGTTGACGAAATTATAAACATAGATCGAGTCGACTATGCAGATTTCAAATATATAATTTAAAATAAAATATTATTGTTTACTATTTTTAATCTATTTTTGTCTTCACAGGTATCAAAATCCTAGAATACATACCTCTCTTATTTCTATAACTTTTTCTCCGCTTAACCATTACTCAAATTCATTATATGCGTCACAAGATGAGACCTATACCTACTATCTGAAGAAAAAAAATTGTTTTGATCATTTTAAGACCCTTTTAGCTTGCACGAACAAAATACATGGTAATTTTAGGCATATGTTGACTTTGATAATTAAAAAAAAAAAATATTAAAATTTCCAAAAAATACACGACACAAGAAAAATGGGTTCTCTACAAGTATACAAGTTTTTGGAATGAAATTCCATCGTTAAGACACTCAACACCTGCATGAATGAAAACATATACCTTATATTTTATTGGAAAAATAAGATACCACTTTTAGAAAAAATAAAATTTGACCTAGTTATTCACAATGTATATGAATATATGTTGTATATTCGGAAAGCTAATTCAATTTTCTATGTTTCATATTCTTACACTATATTCAAATTCATTGTAAAAGTACCTTGAATAATCCCTCCAAGTTAACATATTGATGTTTTTTCCAGGTTTGCATTGCCACTAACGCGCCATGAGAGACCATCATTAGCTTGCACTCACCCCATTAGTATTATTAATGATAAGATTGAGTTTGTTGGAGTCTCTTTTCTCAAGTTCAACTTGATGGAATCTGATATTTTGATGACAAACCTAGTGGTTCGATCTGCAAATTCATAAAAACCTCCATTTTGTGAATACACCTCTATATCTTTGTCTTTGACGTTATTTTTCTATAGGTTAAACAATTCAGTTGTTGACGAAATTATAAACATAGATCGAGTCAGCTACACATATTTCAAATATATAATTTAAAAAAAAATATTATTGTTTACTAATTTTAATCTATTTTTGTCTTCACATGTATCAAAATCCTAGAATACATACCTCTCTTATTTCTTCTATAACTTTTTCTTGGCTTAACCATTACTCAAATTCATTACATGCGTCACAAGATGAGACCTATACCTACTATGTGAAGAAAAACAATTGTTTTGATCATTTTAAGACCCTTTTAGCTTGCACGAACAAAAGACATGGTAATTTTAGGCATATGTTGACTTTGATAATTAAAAAAAAAAATTAATATTAAAATTTCCAAAAAATACACGACACAAGAAAAATGGGTTCTCTACAAGTATACAAGTTTTTGGAATGAAATTCCATCGTTAAAACACTCAACACCTGCATGAATGAAAACCTATACCTTATCTTTTGTTGGAAAAATAAGATACCACTTTTAGAAAAAAAAAATTTGACCTAGTTATTCACAATGTATATGAATAAATGTTGTATATTCGGAAAGCTAATTCAATTTTCTACATTTCATATTGTTACACTATATTCAAAGTCATTGTAAAAGTACATTGAATAATCCCTCCAAGTTAACATATTGATGTTTTTCCAGGTTTGCATTGCCACTAACGCGCCATGAGAGACCATCATTAGCTTGCACTCACCCCATTAGTATTAATGATAACATTGAGATTGTTGGAGTCTCTTTTCTCAATTTCAACTTGATGGAATCTGATATTTTGATGATAAACCTAGTGGTTTGATCTGCAAATTCATAAAAACCTCAATTTTTGTGAATACTTCTCTATATCTCTGTTTTTGACGTTATTTTTCTATAGGTTAAACAATTCAGTTGTTGACTAAATTATAAATATAGATCGAAACGACTATGCACATTTCGAAAATATAATTTAAATTTTTTTTATTGTTTACTATTTTTGTCTTCACATGTATCAAAATCCTAGAATACATACCTCTCTTATTTCTTCTATAACTTTTTCTTGGCTTAACCATTACTCAAATTCATTATATGCGTCACAAGATGAGACCTATACCTACTATCTGATTTTTTTTTTTGATCATTTTAAAACCTTTTTAGCCTGCATGAACAAAAGACATGGTAATTTTAAGCATATGTTGACTTTGATAATTAAAAAAAAAATAATATTAAAGACATGGTAATTTTAAGCATATGTTGACTTTGATAATTAAAAAAAAAAATTAATATTAAAATTTCCAAAAAATACATGACACAAGAAAAATGGATTCTCTACAAGTATACAAGTTTTTGGAAATAAATTCCATTGTTAAGACACTCAACACCTGCATGAATGAAAACATATACCTTATATTTTGTTGGAACAATAAGATACCACTTTTAGAAAAAATCAAATTTGACCTAATTATTCAATGAATATGAATAAATGTTGTATATTCGGAAAGCTAATTCATTTTTCTAAGTTTCATATTCTTACACTATATTCAAATTCATTGTAAAAGTACTTTGAATAATCCCTCCAAGTTAACATATTGATGTTTTTCCAAGTTTTCAACGCACAATGAAAAACTATCATTAGCTTGCACTCACCCCATTAGTATTAATGATAACATTGATATTGTTGGAGTCTCTTTTCTCAAATTCAACTTGATGAGAGGATTATCAACCTATTATTATCTTTTCTCAAGGTCACCCTTATGGAATCTCATATTTTGATGGAGATGGTTATTAAACTATTTTTATAAGGAGAGATAATGTTTCTAATATATAACTATGATGAGTACAAATATGCCTCGTTATCATAAAAAGGCATCCATAACATTTTTCTATCAATATAGTTTGTAAACTTATTTTTTTATTCATAATAACAACTATTTGTTTTATTAAATGTTTTATTAAAATGTCATTGTAGATTAAA
This sequence comes from Picea engelmannii, assembly GCA_009831015.1. Classification (NCBI taxonomy): domain Eukaryota; kingdom Viridiplantae; phylum Streptophyta; class Pinopsida; order Pinales; family Pinaceae; genus Picea; species Picea engelmannii. The sequence continues at coordinate 137,889 of ML778982.1, forward strand.
ACTCATTTAATGTTCAATAAAAAAAAATGTAAAATGAAAATGGATTAACTAAAAAAAATCAACCATTCTATAAAACTACTATGCATACACATCCAAATCCACTTACTCTAAAACTTAAAAGTATAAGTTTTACATATCCTCTTTTAATAAAATAAATTTAAATCTCTAATTGAACACTAGATATATTGTCTTTTAATAAAAGAAATTTAAATTTCTAATTGAACACTAGATATTGATTTTGTAGCATGACACTTAGAATGGGGCACATTCAACCCCATTCTATCATTGGAGAAACTAAAGTGTGGAGTCTACACTTAATTATAAGGAAAAATTAAAAAACCAAAGAAAAAAAAATAGATGAAGGAAAAAAAAAGAAAAGAAGGAGATTATGTTAATTATGATTATAGAATTTGGTTGTATTTTGTAAACATATATAAATTAATTAAAGTAATCCAATTAAGATAAAAAAAAATATGAAGAAAAAAATGAATGAAGATAACATTCTCATTATAAACAAGTGCTGCATGAGAGCCTAGTCTCTGCCTAAAAGTTAATTTACTTGCAAAATTAAAAGTTAGTTTGTTGAGTTAATTAAAAGTAAATTAAAATTTAATTTATCCTGAAAAACTTAATTGTTGGTACAATTATTTGGTGATATCATCTTGGATACAACTAGTAGAAATCAATGTGAAGAGAGTTGAACCAAGAAGATGGAAAATTGTAGAATTAATGATATCTATCATATAATATTAATATTAAATATAGTATTCATTATTAATATGTGATAATGTTTTGTTAAATATTATTCAATTAACTATTCATATTTATTTTTATTTTTCATTTTTCAGGTCCACGTGTTCTAATGCTTCCCCCGTATACATTTTTCACCCGACAATTTCATGATACACTTTCCTAAAAAAGACTAAGTAACTAGAAGAAGACGGAAAAGATAAATACAATTAATGATATCTATCATATAATATTAATATTAAATATAGTATTCATTATTAATATGTGATAATGTTTTGTTAAATATTATTCAATTAATTATTCATATTTGTTTTTTCATTTTTCATCCGTGATATACATTTTTCACCCAACACTTCCGTCATATACATTTTGCACCCAACAATTCCGGACATAAACCACAACATGAGGATTAATATTGAATCTAGAGTTAAAATGAATATATACTTATATATACTATTTTATATTAATATTAATAAATAAACTATAAAGTAAATTAATGATATATATCCTTTAGTATTAATATTGAATATCGTATTCATTATTAATATGTGATAATGTTTTGTTAAATTTTATTCAATTAATTATTCACATTTATTTTTATTTTTCATGTCCAGCTTGTGTTTAGTGATATACATTTTGCACCCAACACTTCCGTCATATACATTTTGCACCCAACAATTACGGAGTCGCTTGTTGGCATAATCCAGATATGTATCATGAGTCCAACAGACAACAACATGAGATTTAGTAATTTATAAAATATTATAACATTGTACCAAGATTTATAGTAATTTATATAATGCTATAACACTTTTTACTTAAAGAATAGTATAAACAACTATTTAAATTTTATTCAATATTAATTTTAATGTTTTTAAATGTAGATTGGAATTTTAGAATTTTGATTTTGTTTATTATAATAAAGGTTTGTACCTAGAAATTGATCCTTCTTGACTCTAGAGTTAAAATGGATATATACATGTATATACGATTTTATATAAATATTAATAAATAAACTATAAAGCAAAATTAATGATATCTATACTATAATATTAATATTAAATATCGTATTCATTATTAATATGTGATAATGTTTTGTTAAATTTTATTCAATTAATTATTCATATTTATTTTTATTTTTCATTTTTCATGTCCCACTTGTTCCGTGATATACATTTTGCACCCAACACTTCAGTTATATACATTTTGTACCCAACAATTACGGACTCCCGGGGTTCACATTTATAGTTATGCTTATGTATCACCAGTCCTAATAATTTAATAATTATAGAATTTTGCAACATGAGATTTAATAATTTATAGAATATTATAACATTGTACCAAAATTTATAGTAATTTATATGTTGCTATAACACTTTTTACTAAAGAATAATATAAAAAATTATTTAAATTTTATTCAATATTATTTTTAATGTTTTTAAATGTAAATTTGAAATTTTGATTTTGTTTATGATAATAAAGGTTTGTACCTAGAAATTGATCCTTCTTGACTCTAGAGTTAAAATGGATATATACTTGTATATACTATTTTATATTAATATTAATAAGTAAACTATAAAGTAAAATTAATGATATCCATCCTATAATATTAATATTAAATATGATATTTATTATTAATATGTGATAATGTTTTGTTAAATTTTATTCAATTAATTTTTTATATTTATATTTATTTTTCATTTTTCATGTTGGTGTTTCATGATATACATATTGCACCCAACATTTCTGTCATATACCTTACAATTTCGGACTTGCTGGTTGACAGACTAGCGAGATCACATTTATAGTCATGCTTATGTATCAAGTCCGACCAACAACAACATGAGATTTAGCAATTTATAGAATATTATAACATTGTACAAATATTTATAAATTAAATTAATGATATCTATCCTACAATATTAATATTAAATATAGTATTCATTATTAATATGTGATAATGTTTTGTTAAATTTTATTAAATTAATTATTCATATTTATTTTTATTTTTCATTTTTCATGTCTCAGTTCTTGCATTTATAGTCATGCTTATGTATCACGAGTCCGACCTACGACAACATGAGATTTAGATTTAGTAATTTATAGAATATTTTAACATTGTACCAAGATTTATAGTAATTTATATAATGCTATAACACTTTTTACTTAAAGAATAGTATAAACAATTATTTAAATTTTATTCAATATTCTTTTTAATGTTTTTAAATGTAAATTTGGAATTTTGATTTTGTTTATAATAATAAAGGTTTGTACCTAGAAATTGATTATTCTTGACTATAAAGTTAAAATGGATATATACTTATATATACTATTTAATATTAATATTAATAAATAAACTATAAATTAAAATTAATGATATCTATACTATAATATTAATATTAAATATCGTATTCATTATTAATATGTGATAAGGTTTTGTTAAACTTTATTCAATTAATTATTCATATTTATTTTTATTTTTCATTTTTCTTGTCCAATGTGTTTAGTAATATACATCTTGCACTGAACACTTCTGTGATATACATTTTGTACCCAACAATTCCAGACTCGTGGGTTCACATTTATAGTCACGCAGTCCTAGATTTAGTAATTTATAGAATATTATAACATTGTACCAAGATTTATAGTAATTTATATAATGCTATAACACTTTTTACTAGTATAAACAATTATTTAAATTTTACTCAATATTATTTTTAATGTTTTTAAATGTAAATTTGGAATTTTGGAATTTTGATTTTGTTTATGATAATAAAGGTTTGTACCTAGAAATTGATCCTTCTTGACTCTAGAGTTAAAATGGATATATACTTGTATATACTATTTTATATTAATATTAATAAATAAACTATAAAGTAAAATTAATGATATGTATCCTATAATATTAATATTAAATATCATATTCATTATTAATATGTGATAATGTTTTGTTAAATTTTATTCAATTAATTATTCATATATATTTTTTATTTTTCATTTTTCATGTCCCGCTTGTTCCTTGATATACATCTTGCACCCAACACTCTTGTCATATACATTTTGCACCCAAAAATTCCGTGATACACAACACTTCCCTCATTTTCAATTAGACCCCGGACCACTTGAACTCGCAAGCTTCACTATACCTGGGTTCACAACTTTCAGAAAAATGACTAAGTAACAAGAAAGATAAACTACAGGGAAAAGATAAATGGGAAATTGGTTAAGTATAGAAGACAAAAAATAAGGGTTAGTGTATTCACATCTGTAATAGATAAGTTTCACCCTACCTTTATAAGATGATAAATACACATAAAACTATATATATTAAGCTATTGCACCAAATAGATAAGTTTCACCCTACCTTTATAAGATGATAAATACACATAAAACTATATATATTAAGCTATTGCACCAAAGGAAATGAAATGCACGTATAAAATTATAGTAGAATAAAATAGATGTGACAATGTGCGCGGGTTGGTGGTTGGTGGACTCATGGGTTCACATTTATAGTCATGCTTATGTGTCAAGAGTCCGACCGACCGCAACATGAGATTTAGTAATTTATAGAATGTTATAACATTTTACCAAGATTTATAGTAATTTATATAATGCTATAACACTTTTTACTTAAAGAATAGTATAAACAATTATTTAAATTTTATTCAATATTATTTTTAATGTTTTAAAATGTAAATTTGGAATTTTGGAATTTTTTATTTTGTTTTGATAGAATGTCTAAATGAAACTTTTAAATTTTTGAAACATTAAGAATATACACCATGAAAAATTTCTAAATTTCTTAGACACCAAGATTATACATGGAAACACTAAGTTTATACACCATGAAAAATTTCTAAATTTCTTAGACACTAAGATTATACACCTTGAAAAAAATTATGAAATAATTTAAACAACACCTAAAAAACTTTAAATTTTTTTGAAACACTAAGATTATACACCATGAAAAATTTCTAAATTTATGAGGCACCAAGATTATACATGGAAACACTAAGTTTATACACCATGAAAAATTTCTAAATTTCTATACACTTTGAAAAAATTTCTGAAACAACACCTAAAAAGCTTTTAAATTTTTGAAACACTAAGATTATACACCATGCAAAATTTCACACCAAATTTATATAGATCCAAAAATTCAAATATGCAATTATAGTAATTTCAGTCAGTAATTTCTTAAATACACGGAAACACTAAGTTTATACACCATGAAAAATTTCTAAATTTTTGAGACACCAAGATTATACACCTTGAAATTTTTTCTGAATTTATAAAACAATTTCTGAAACAATACATAAAAAACTTTTAAATTTTTGAAACACTAAGATTATACACCATGCAAAATTTCAAAATTTCAGAGGCACCAAGATTATAAAGACCCAAGAACTCAAATATGCAATTACAATAATTTCAGTCAGTAATTTCCTAAATTTCAGTTGAAGCAAACTTGATTAAAAAATGTGCCATGTTTACTTTTAAAAACGAAAGTAAATCAGTCCTCCCACACGTTCATGCCACATTTTGATGTACATATCATGTCTTAAAGGCATGATATGCCATTTTAAAGGCATCAAAGTTGGAGACATTGGACTTACCGAAAATATACATTCCATTACTGTCCAATTTTCCTATGAAACTATAGTTTTCATAGCGTATGAAGCAAATAAAATCCCAAGTTCTACCGCCAATGATATTCTCACATTTTTGTGGGACGATAGTTGTTGCATCTTGTAATATAGAACAACAGGTCCAACTGCAGATGCAAGAAACCAACCTTGCAAAGTTGAAGCAAACAAGGGCGTAGGATCTCAACCCTGCAAACTGCAAGAACAGGTCTAACTGCCCAAATTCACTACAGGCAAGATTGTATCCAAAAATAAGAGGAAAATGTATTGTAACACTCATGTTAAGTAAACATTTAAGGCTGTGAGGACTGTTAGGTAAACATTTAAGGCTGTCATAGTTGTCCAAGGGCCTCGCGCTATGTAAATATTTAAGAAAGAATGCGTGTGGCAGGCCTCTTTACGTACGTTAAGTACTTAATAATAATAATTAATAATAATAATAATAACAATAGTACAACAAACATAAAAATATTTATAATTAACAAAACTTATGATAAATTTAGCTAGCAGAAAATGCTAAGACAAACATTCAAACTAATGCTAGCATTAATCCACCTTCGAGCAATGCATAAGAAAATATATGATTCAGAAAGACCGTACATGATAATTTTTTTTGAATATGCTAACATATAAAACATTGAGAATAGCGAAGCTGACAATAAGACCTCCAATCTGTTATCCAATCAGATCATGACTTATGGTATTTTTTATTATATAAAAATCAATGTTTTTAGTTCCCTAGTTCCAACAATAGATATTATGCAAATATTTGTGGTCAAAGGACAAACTAATATGAAGTCAAAAAATTATCGATCGCTATATTCCCTCTACGCCTTTGGCAGTGACTAATAATATGCATATAAACTCAACTAATCATACCTTCAACAAAAATAAAATTAATATTAAGTACTAATATATTCAAAGAAGTTACCATAAGAAACTTCAAAACATAATGTGTAGGCATTCAAACTTCATGAACAACACTATTAATATTCCATATATTCCCTTTAATACAGATTGTGCATACCTCCACCACTATGAATAACATCATTAATACTAACTTTATTAGAAAAATGCATGCTTTCTTCTAATTGGAGTTTAGACTTACCCAAGATTGTGTCATAAGTGTTACACCAAATTGGGAATGCATTCAAACACCATGAACGTCGCTCTCAATGGACACCACACGTTTAACAACCAAGTTTGATAGCTTTATATATATATATATATATATATATATATATATTGGGTTCAAATTGTTCAAAAAGATACCATTCACAACTTATAACATAATATGTACATGCATTCAAGAACCAAAGAGTCTCACCCCCCAAGTCCCCCGTCAAGGGAAAATTCTGTTGTAATTTACATACAAATGTATGCAAATTACAATTCTAATAACTTCCATGTTAATAATGGGTTAATGATAATCAAACCCATACCCAAAAAACCCTCATACCTAGGTCAAAATTACTTCAACATATACGCCACCAGTAAAGTGAGGAAAAATAGGTTTTGGGTTTATAAATGGAAGTGAAAGTAAGTCAAAATGGGACTAAGGACTTTGAGATTCCAATTATGGTTTACGGTATCTCATGAAGATTGAGCTTGGCCGAAGAGGGTGTATATCTTTTCCAATGATTGATATGAATCGTGGATGGGTTGGGCTCAACCCTCATGGCATTTTGTTCATGCATAGATTGCAAGATCAATTCATTCTAATAGTGAGTTTGGGACTACATAATTTTATATATAACAACCATACTTAAGAGATAATTCATACTTAAGAGATAATGTAGAAGGAAACTAGAGCTTGGTTTTCAAAATGATGGAGAGGAAACTTGTATAGATATTGGGTTTTTTCTAAAATGAAATGGAGGAAAATAAAAGGAAAATGGGTAATGAAATGGAGGAAGGGAAATGCATAGACAATATAAAACTTAGTTGAGAATCCACACACCACCATGCAATCATCATACAATGAGAATGTGGTTCCAAGTTCTTCCTTGTTTAAGAGTTTACCTCATCCATTTCACTTTTGTTGGATAGCCTTGATGCCAAATCCATGGAGGCTTGGCCTCTCTTAGTAGATTCCAACCACCCACACAAGAAGAGGACCAAATTTCTCCCTTAATTTTGCATACACCAAATAGACATACTGTTAGCTCCCAAAATGAATCAATCACTTGGTTTCATTTTGTAGGTGATAGCATGGTCATCTGTAGGATTCTCTTTTTGTTTTTAGATTCTTCTAGTGTCAAAACTTAGGTTTTAAATTCATGCCTTAGAAATAAGTTGATCCATAAAGTTTATTTTAGTAAAATTTTGTGAAAATCTTTTCAACAGCTATCGCATGTTGCAAGGTTAATGTTAGCTGGTGAAAGCAACGGGTTTCAATGGTTAAGGAGTACTTTCCCGCAGACAGGCTAGCTGGTGAAAGCGTGAAACACGTGTTTTTCTTCCATGATTTCAGAAATTGAAAAGAAGATACGCTCGACACACGTCACATAATTATTATGAGATGCTGGTCGAAGCGAATGATGATGAGGATACCGTTATGCATGTTTTAATCGGATATTATGGTGGATCGTGCTCGTGAATGCATGATTCAACAATGATGGCATTAGAGATGACGAATTCACATTCATCATCATAGGTAAAGGAGCAGTACCACTCACCCGACGAGATCAAATCGACACTTCATATTTTGAACACACACTGTTCACAGGTAATATGGTATGGTTCCATATTTGAATTGGCAACACCCAAAGTTTTCACCAGCGCCAAACCTTGGCTCAATCAGGAAATTACCGTGACATTGTCTGGCAATTGTCCGAGGTTCGAGTCACAAATGGAAAGGAAACAAAGTGGTTTATTGCTGAGGAAAGAATTGGATAGCCTTCCATTCTTACAGTCGCATCCAGATGTGCAAAAATGTTTCTTAGACGCAGGATGCATGAGTTATGTTGAAAGGTTAAAAAATGGTTTCCACCAAATAACAACTGAAGCATTTGCTAAATCATATGATGGAAACAGAGCTAGTGTGGGTTCTGTAGAAATGAAAGTCAATGAAGCTGCCATTTACACAACAACCAGCTTACCCAGATCAAGCCAGAGCTGGTTTAAGACAACAACAACCAAGAATTTGAATTTTAGGGCATACCTTAAGGAAGAATTCAGAGATATCACCTGGAAGAAAAGCATGCCAGTTTCTCATCTGGAAGATGAATGGAAGGAATTGTTTAAAGGCATTCACTCTATATCACCTCAGAAGGTAGGTATGACAAGCTAATGCTATATCATTTCAAACTTTTAGATCATTTCACAGGGAAGAATCTCCTGAATTTACCTTTCTTCCTTCACAAAAGCTTAACCAAAGTATGTAAAAAGATTAGAGATGAACCTCTAAGTATGAAAAACACCCTTTGTCATTTTGGCTTAATCAAACTGATAATTCTAGAAGAACTAAGACAAAGAGGAAGGACTTGGCAACATTTTCTTTTTTGGGAAGGCTTTGAGAACCAAACTCAACCCATGAATGAGCAGAAGAAAGCTGAAAAAAAACAACTAACTCCTCAGAGTAGCTCAAGGAGGAGGAGAGCTCTTCCAGGACCACCTGAGGACAGGATTTCCAGCATAAAGTCTAAAAGAGAAAATAAAAAATTAGACTTTGAAACCAATTCAGAGCAGCCTACAATAAAAAAAACAAATATTCTCAATTTTCCATACACAGACTCAGAAACAGAGCCAAATCAAGAAGATGAAAGTCCAGCCATTAAAATCCTTGAACACTCCATGGAAATTGCACAAGACTATGAGACTTTTACTCCCATTGATGAAGGTGAAACATCAAAGAGTAAAAAGTCAAAGAAATCACAAAAAAATACGGAACTAAAAGAAGTGATTGCACAACAGGAGGTTTTGGAAAGAGTAATCAAGGCAAGATACAAATCCCTATCTGAAAATTTTTCAAAGACAAATGCAACATTTGAGAAGTTGGCTCGTGAGAGTGTCAAAGACAAAAAGAGAAAGAAGAAAATCACCAAGGACTATAACAGTTTGTGGTGGTTAGCAAAATGACTTAAGAGGAAAATTAAGAAATTGAAGGAGAAGAGTAAGTCACATCCATATCTACAGGTACTGGCCCAGGTTGCTGTCAATATGCAGGGAGATAAATCAAAGGCACACTAAGTTTTTGGTAAAACAACAGTTTTGGAGATGAAGGTTCCTTTTTGGCCAAAGACAGAACTTTCACGAGCGCAAAGGGTAAATTGACAACCAGTTAGCTGGTGAAAAGAAAAACTTTCACCAACTAACCAATAGATCGTAAGGTGAATTAGCTGGTGAAAGTATAGAAATAAATTTTTGGAAAGCTAAGCTGGAGCGAAGAAATTTTGAAGTATTTAAAAATGGATTGAGAGCATCAAAGGATTAACCACCTAATCAAGAAACACTCAGCATCAGAGATTCATGGAGATTTTGAAACCAAATGCTAAATTGGTCAACTAAAGTTTTGATTATGGTTATTAAAGGAGTCCAGCTACAGAAGACAGGTGCCTTTACCCTTCCACGACACAACATAGTCCTAAAGCTGATGAAGTACATATGTCAAGATCAACATAGAAGACAGTTCGAGTTCTAGGAACTAGTCTTTGCTTATCAATTGTATTTAGTTAGTTTTATTTTCTATATTTAGATACAGATCCAAGTTTTCATGATCTTAAGAACCGATTGTAAAAGGCTATAAATGCCTATCTTTTCTAAGAGATAAAGGTTAAAACTAGGAATAAAATTTTGGCTACTGTATAGACTCTTATTGGATAATAGAATTACAGTCTCCTTTTGCTTTCAATATCAGAATTGCTCATGCATCTTGTTTCTGTACTTTATTTAATTTTATTTTAKCTTTTAAAGACTGWCATCTCTTTATTAATCTCATAAACTTGAAGTGAAGGATTTCTTAATACCTTGTATTATCCCTACACTTAGTTGTATTTGGAAATCAAGATTAGTATTCTTCATCCCCTCTTTAAAATATCTTGTCTGATTATTGTTTTCTAAAAGCACTGTTTCATTTGAATGTATGATGAGTTGTCTATTACATTAATCATTGCGTTACCCCATTGTTCCAAGAACACCTACATATCATATTATTAGGTTACCAAGCATCTTTAGCCTACAACCCTAAAGAGTTTCTTGGAGTGATAACACATACTATGCAAGATTTGGTTTGTTTGATATATTTTGACCCTTGAATGCATGAACAAGAGTCTCATATGATGGGCATAGGACGGTTGAACTAAACCAAACAATCCAATATTCCAAAAAATAAAGGATAGCATAGGACAAGGTACCCTATAAAACCATGAATAATGGTGCAACAAAGAGGCTAGGGAAGACCAAGAACTTCGATCTCCATACACCATTAATAATCAAGCCAAACTCACCCAAAATGCTAAGGAGGAAGGTTGAAATGACTAATCAAACTAGGGTAGTCTCCAATGAATCATGCAAGCATTAATCTCCATTATTGGATGTGAATCTATGGTTGGAAAGTTTCAGTTCATACATCACACATGTATTGGTATTAAGGTGATGGTACTTTATTACAAGGACATGGCTTTCTCTCTCTCGAGTATTTGCAACTTCGAATCCCAAGGCCTTCAAAGTGGTGCCAGTATAAAAAAAATATATTTTACCCCTCTTAATGATTTAAGAAAGTGATGAGTGGCGGTTTAAAACCTAATTAATTTATGCCACTTTTGACCATCCCAAGCCACTCACCATTCAATACAAACTGAACTTATAATACGACCATTGTAATACAAAGGTTAGGAAATAGGTCACTTGAACACAAACAACTACATTTATTATCATCTAATGATATGTTTTATAGGTACATGAATCAAACCAACCATGAGTGGTGAAGAACATTATAACAATGATAACCAAGAGCTTGCAACCATTTAACATTTTCCATTTAACTTCTAGGCATTTAACAAAAAACATTGTAGGTTAATCAAATATGTTTGTGGGTTCCTTGTATCAAATAAAGGTGATATTATTATTTCATATCATCATAATCATAATCAACATACCAAAACCAAACCATAAAAAACATATAATCAATCAATAAAACCATGAAAAAATCTCCATGATAAGAATAGACAAATATACTCTAGCAATCATGAGTAATCACAACAATAATGAAACAAAATATAGTTAATATTGTTACCTCAAACAAAATATAGTTAATATTGTTACCTCAAACAAAATATAGTTAATATTGTCACCTCAAACATTCTTATGACTTCAATGCACACAAGATTTGTGTCCAATAGTTACCTATCTTAGAAATAATAGGTAAAACTTTTTAATCAATGGAGAGGTTTCGATAACTAGGTTAAAGACCCATAAGATAAGAATTATTAATAGATATAGATTGTAATACTTTGCAATAAAATTATAAAGTTCATGGATATAAAAACAAGACTTTAATAAGTTAACAAGAAATGGTCTTGCGGGAAGATAAGGATGACTTTGTACATGGAGTCAGAGTTATTTGTGTAAGGGAAGATTGATGCAAGATAATCATAGAGTATTAGTATGTATGGTCATGTAGATACTAATGCATGGGGATGAAATGTAGGCATAGTTGTAATGTACATGGAATATATAGATCATTAGTGCATAGAAACATGTATGTGTGTATAAAAGTGAGTGCACAAAGTGAAAACATAAGATTCACATGAAGACGATCGAAGAGTTAGAGTTGAATACTAAAATATGAGTGGTTGAGGTAGTTAGAAGGTAAGATTAAAAGGATGATGCAAGAATGATTTTAGGCTGGCACTAAATGTAGGACATTGTCATCGAGAATATCCATAACAACATTGGAGTGGTTGAAATAGAGAAGGTGAGTTCCGTAAGAGAGGAAGAAACAAATTTCTTGAAGAATAAGGATTTGATAGGAAGGATCTTGAGCTTGTTACAAGCATCATTGTGAGAAATGAAACACAACAAATTTGGGAATTAGAGATACTAGGTTAGTTGAGGCCAAGAGAGTTTCATTTGAGTGATTTCAAGGTAGATGATTGATCTAAAAATGAAGAAGACTTGTATTCTTGAAAATATTTGCAAGTTAAATTTTATGTGTTAAAATGAAAATGGATCAACTTTGCAACACAACTTTAATAGGATTTACTCATTCAAGATGCATATAAATAGCAGAAAAAACAATGAACAGAAAACACATAACACAACAAATGATAAAGGAGTTCACCCCTCTCTTGGGCTACATCTCCTGGTCCAGCTTCCAATGGATCATTTGTATTATTTTCTCAAAGTTCTCAAAAATGTTCTTTACAATGCTCAAAATTCCAAATAGACTGCTCCAATGGCTTCAGAATGTACAAAAACCCCTAGCTGGGATTTTTTGACACCTCGTTTGGCCAAAAATTGAAGAAGATAGGCTTCTTGGAAGTCCCCCCTTCAAACTTGCTGTCTCTGCATCTACAAAATGCACCCTTATTGGCTCAACCTAGCCCACACACATATTTAAGCGTAAAAAATTAGCACCAGACGCAACCATGTGAATCATGCAAATTGTAGGACAGTTACAGGTGCACCTAGCCCCTAATCGTCAAGGGCAAGGTCATATGACCCATGCGATCGCACGCTAGTATAAACATAGGCTCCCGTTCCACAAGACAATGGTCAAAGGAAAAATGGAGGGTTGTTTGTGTAACCATTGGAACAAAACACAATCGCGTGCGCGCCCGAATGGTATAGCATTGGGTCATATGTAATACAATGTGCGACCAAGGGCTAGGGCTAAGCCCCAGCCTGGTCGCGCCCCAAACTATACACATATGCAAACATTTAAATATATTTTTCCATATATATTACAAGGAACAACCAGTGGCACGCTGGTTGGCGGCTCTTGCAAAGTCTCTCCCCCCTGCCCGGAGGTCGCGGGGTTGACTCCGACCAACGACATAATTTTAAACCAATAGATATATGACACATGTCGGCCATTGAATGGGCCACGTGTCGTCATCCTGTTTGCTGCAAACATGCCATGTCACATGCCAACTGTCAAAATAACTACCTGCCACGTGTCGTATGGCCTGCCACGTCAGCATCCGTATGGACTGTATAGACTGTACAGTCAACACCCCTTTTTTTGCATATTTGTCATTTTGAATAGAACGCGATATATCTCACTCCTGATGTCCTTTTGAACCCAAATGAGTTGCGTTGGGTTCATGACGATGAGGCCTACGCTCTCGTTCAATTTGAAGTGATTTCAAACACTTTGAATTTTTGAGCAAAATTTGATCCCCTAGATCAATGATGAATAAAATGGAGGGGGAATAGTTTTGGTAAAAAATGAATTACAATTGATAGAATAAGTCCAATAACATAGCCATAGTGTAAGAGTGGTACTTGTGAAAAACTATTGTAAACATATGCATTTGTATGTGTAATCCAAAATTTAAATGAGAATGAGTAGACATGTTATGAATATTTTTTGGTTCTTTGGAGATTGTCTTGAGTATAATTTTGTGATTTTCTTACCACAAATATGATTGTATTAAAACCTAGATGTCAAGGGTACTTAGGGTTCATTACCTACCATTGTTGAAACATAATATAATAATTCTTTGTTTATAATCCAAGGCACACATTGACCATGAGAGGCCTTTAACAAACTAGAAAACCAATGGGATCAATAGTAGGTGGGACAAAGTGCATAGTTAAACGAAGTGATTATGGAAGGGATTGGTGCTCAACACTTAGAAAATTTTGATCGGATTAGCTAGGTCATTCATTATAGTAGTAGGTCTTTTCCCAGGTTGGTGAAATTGTAACTAGATATGGGAGGAGACATACATTAATATTGTCAAGTGAAAACCTAAACTGTCTAAGAATGAATGGAATGGGGTAGGGATGAGTAATTGTGCTCATGATGGAGTGGGACGTGAATCAACATATGAGGAAGGAGGCTTTAACAAGGTGATCCGGATTATTTTCGGCACGAAATGAGAGCGTAGATATAATAAATAAATGCACAAAGATATCGTGGATATCCAATAATATAACAACAATGTATCAGATATGAAACCATAAACACATATATACAATAATACACGATTTCTATTAATGAAATAAATGTACAGAGACTGTAAAAATACAGAGTGAAAGACTTGCTAGAATGGTGGCAACTTATCTCTGAGAAGAGATGTGACGACTACTCGTATTTGCAAGAAGATGATTACAATGAGGCTCTGAAGGCCCTTTTACAATAAACAAGAATGTCAAAAATCCTAGACATCCAAAAACCTAACCCTAGGAGATGAAGCTCCAAAAGTCATGTGGGCACCGTTTGGGTAAGTTAGTACATCAACTTCCCGGGGTTGTAACTTTTGCATACGATCTCTGTTTTAGGCGCATGATAGCTCGTTCGAAAGGTATCATAGATGAGATTCATTTAGAGGGCTCAATAAGAGCCTTTGAATATTATTGAGAACCTATATCCTGAAAAACCTTCATTTAGGCCCTCAAAATGACCCCAGAAGTTAAAAACTGTTAAAAATAGTAAATTACCAAAACTGATAGAAAACTATTTTGAGACAGTTGGAAAAGGTGGGTGGCCACCGATATCCACCTGGATAAATCCTCCCTCCTTAGGAATCAATGGTATCCATTGCGTTGAGTGCTCGGGGGAGAGGGAAAAACGTTTGCTGAATCTGCGCCTTGATGAGCTGCTTGCCTTGTTGGATAAGTTGCACTACTTAACTTGTTGAAGGTTTTCACGAGCATGTGGCTGTAAGGGTTGGAACTTTTTAACCAATATGGATACATGAGATTCCCATGTACAGAAGGAATCTTTACACTTTGCTGCAATCTTGTCGACCTGCTTCTGTTGGATAGAAGGTTCTTGGGCCGAGGCTCTAGTGGCTGTAGTATAATTTTGTTCACCTTTTGAACAGATTGTGAAGAAGCTAAATTTTGTAGTATGAGATACTACCTTGCGACATTGTTTAGGTGGAACAGTAGTCAGAACTACCTCTGGTATTCTGTAGAGATGAACCCCCAGAGATACAATGACACTACAGAGTCGAGACTCATAAACAACATGATGTCTCCACATATACGGCTGGCCCAAGAGAACATCACAGACATCCGGTGGGGAAACATTACATAATACCTCATCCTTGAAGGTCTAGATGACGTATGATAATCAACACTGCTAGCTAACATGAATATCTTGTCCTTGGCGAAGCCACCCAATGCTGTATGGTTGTTGGTGTGGTGTTGTCGAAAATCCCAACTATTTGATGACCTCTGCTGAGATGAGGTTCTTCTGGTTTCCACTATAAACAATAAATGCAATGGACTCCCCTTCACCCACATCTGTGAATGAAAAAGGTGCCTTCCCCTCTTTAGAATCTATTGGTTCTTCTGGTTGAATTGTTGCGGTCACGAAAATAATAGTGGGGTCTACGTCGATGATATGTCTTTTACCAGTATTTTCAGAATCAGATTTTGAATCAGGGTTCGACTTATTGTCCTTGATCTCGGCCACCAATGAATTTTGTGAGAGACATTCATCGGTGTTGTGCCAGGGGATTTTGTGGAAATCACACCATTTTTCAGTGTCCTTCTTTGTCTTCTTGTGACCCTTCTTTTCCTGTGGCTTGGACTTATTTTCGGGAGACTGTTTGTTAGGGCCGTCTTTTTCACACTTTGGTTGTTGCGGATTTGCAGACCCGAACTCTCGTTTGTTCTAGTGCTTAAATTTCTACTTGATTTTAACAACATATTGATATGAAACACCAAGTGATGAGATGTCCAGAAAATCCATTTCAGTTTGGATGTATCTATGTAGAGCCCCACAGCATTTCAGAACCAATTGTCATTCAGAGTCTTTGATACCCAGCCTGGTGCATAAGGTATGTAAGGTATTGGTGAAATCTGGAACTGCTTGACCCCTCTCTTGTCGCAGCGTGGTCCATCTCATGTACTGGTCCTCATAGTTGACAACATGGTAATACTATTCCTTTACCGCATCCACAAAAAAATACCAAATGGGCTCATCCCCATATATTCTAGACTCCTTCGTGGAACTTTGCTCCTAGTAAGTTTCCCACCAATGTTTGACATGGGGGAGAGATTTAAGAAGTGTGAAGGTGATCTTTTCCTTGTTGGAAAAATTATGAACATAAAAATAACCTTCTAACAGATTTAACCATTTGTCTAGGGAATCCGCATCTATCTGATCTTCAAATACGGGAATATCAAAATTAACCTGTACCTTGAAAGGAGAGGTGATTCCAAAGTGGTTGTTTGATGAAGATGCACATGTTGCTATCGACAGGCATTGAAGTATGTGGGAAAAATTCTCCATCATTTCATCCCTTTGTCACATGAGAGCTTGCTCAAGAAACATATTGATAGGATCGTCTGCTCCATCATTTTTCTTTTCTTCCACCATGGAGGGTTTCTTGGTGTAACAACCCCACTATTACAGCCACGGGTGAAGCCAATTCTTTTTGTTTTTTGTTTTTATGAGTTAAGGAGAAAGAAGGCAATGCCATCAAAAGTTTGACCACACCACAAAAGACGAACAAAAGCACACAACCCAGGCAACAGGCACCTACGACACCACGCAAAGGCACAAGTGAAACCGGGAAAAACAGGCACAAAATAACCAAAGGTAACAACTAACCACCCGATGAAACAAGACATGCCTACAAGCCAAGGGACCACTTCCCCTTCCCGACATAATGACATTGACGAACAAGACTAGAACCTCAAGGCGCGCGAACCAACGCATGCACCCAAGTAAACATACAATGCTTAGCCACACTCACATGGTAGGCACCGACTCCGACCAAGCTATCATTCACCGCTAACCCATAGGCAACGCCATGATCCCCTCATTAGGGACCATGCCGTCTCTAGATGAGAGGCGTGTCAATAACCCTGGGGTAAAACAAAAGGGACCAAGACTCAAGAAAACTCTGACACGGTAGGAACCGAATACTGACTGGGAGACTATACCTACCCCACACAAAGGTTGACAAGACACAAGAGGATGAAGACAAGTGGTGACGCCATCCCACATGCCATCGTCCCCACCCCCACCAATCACCTAATCTAATCGATCTATGATTACATTTAATTTTAACAAAGGTTCCATTCTATCGGGGCACGTCAAGTTACAATTAAACAATAATGCGCCCATTAAATAAATGTTAATACAATTAATTTTGAAAATCTAAGTGGTCAATACTAAAACCATAATTATAAATTCCCTCTATCCTTAATTAAAATTCAATCCAATGAGTCTAAAATTTGCAATCCATTCCTTACTTACCAATCAAATTTTAATCTTTAACACAACCTAATCGGTCAAGACTATGTTAATCCAAATTCTCCATCCAACTAGACATTAACTTAAATAACAACATTTACAATCTTAAAGTAGAATGATTCCATTAAAACACTTATGAGCAATTAATCTTAGCATGTAGAATACTATATCGACCAAGCTAACAATACTAGTTGTCATTAATATTGAGAAGGAAACTGCCAACTATTACGTCATTTTAGCAATTTAACAAGGCAACATCGCAGTTACATGACAATTATTATAGCAAAACAAGGCAATTGACGTAACAATTAACATGACAGTTAATTCAACAATAACAAGGTGATTTACATAACTGTTATCATAATGAGTAATATAGCAATGATAATGTGATTAACGTTTTAATTAACATAACCATTAGTAAAGAAATAACAAGGCAATTAATGTAATAGTAACAATCAATATAACAATAACAAGGCAATTAATATAACCGTAACAACACAATTAATATACCATTAAGAAGGAATCTGTTGTCCATTAACTCACTGTAGCAAATTATCCTGGCAATTACTATGGCAATAATATAGCATTTAATATTGCAATTAACAGTAAAACGTAGGCAACATTTAAGGCAAAATGGTGTCCAATCTAGCAATCACAGTCAACCATTTAAAGGGGCAAAAACGTGGTCACACCAACAGCAAAACACAGTCACAGTTAATGGCGAATCATTGTGCCATACCTCAGCAAGCATAGGCTACCATTTAATGGCAATTTGTGGGCATTTAACAACAACTCTGTCCATCGTTTGAAAACAAAAACGTGGGCATTTAAAATGGAAATCTCAGTCTCATTTGAAAGAAAAAATGTGGGCATTTAAAACAACAAACTTAGTCTCATTTGAAAGAAAAAATGTGGGCATTTAAAACAACAAACTCAGTGTAATCTGAAAGCAAAAACGTGGGAAATTAAACAACAATCTCAGTCTCATTTGAAGGAAAAAATGTGGGCATTTAAAACAACAAACTCAGTCTCATTTGAAAGAAAAAACGTGGGCAATTAAAACAACAATCTCAGTCTCATTTGAAGGCAAAAACGCGGGCATTTAAAACAACAAACTCGGTCTCATTTGAAAGAAAAAATGTGGGAAATTTTAAACGGAAATCTCTGTCTCATTTGAAAGAAAGAACATGGGCATTTAAAATGACAATCACTGTCTCATTTGAAAGAAAAAACGTGGGCATTTTAAACGACAATCTCTGGAAACTTTTAAAAGCAAAAACGTTTTTCCATTTCCAGGATACCAATACAAAATGAAGACATGAATCAATTCATTTTTCCATTTCCAGAATACCAATTCAAAATGCAGACATGAATCAATTCGTTTTTCCATTGCCAGAATACCAATACAAAATGCAGACATGAATCAATCCATGTTTCCATTGCCAGAATACCAATACAAAATGCAGACGTGAATCAATTCATTTTTCCATTGCCAGAATACCAATACAAAATGAAGACATGAGTCAAATCGTTTTTCCATTGCCAGAATACCAATACAAAGTGCAGACACGAATCAATCCGTTTTTCCATTGCCAGAATACCAATACAAAATGCATACAATAGTAAGAGAACTGAAAGGATCCAATCAGTCAAGGACAACAATGAAGGTAGATGGATGATAGGTTCGTCCTTCGCTCATCATTCTCACACAGAAAAGCAGGGCATTGAGATCCATAGGTCTATTAACGCCGAAGCGACGACCGTAGATCAGGCTCCTGGCCAACTGCTTAGGTGATGAATGATGAGCTAGGGATGAAGGGCAAACAACCACAATGGTCACAATCAATACACCACAGGGCGGTCAAGACATGTGGTGAAATGAAGGCCATGGGAGTCAATCAATCATCGAGCTAGGCTATAAAAATTTCAATCAACAATATAGACAATCAATATACTTACCCAATTAAACAAGTAGATCCCAAGAATAAATCCTACAACAAACTACCATACAAAATTAAGAAAGTGTACAGTTGCATGATTACCCACTTTGAGTTGAAATCCCACACACTCTGTGCAACTCCCGCTTGCCGACC
>ML778982.1:185594-230906 GCA_009831015.1 Picea engelmannii
TATATATATATATATATATATTGTTAAAAGGATAGAGAAAATTTTTCCACTAGTATAATTTAGACCTAGACTTTAAATTTCGTGGGCGACATTTTATTAGGGAGCTTGTTTTAAAAATTCTTATCTCGTTATTAGTCCTAAGGCCATCTAGGTTCATTTATTTATCATTAATAATGTGACGTGCCCTTCAGGATGCACTAGCTACTCCAAGGGTGCCACTCGCCTCATCTGTTTCCCTTGTGTGACGTTCCCTTCAGGATGCACCACATGCTCCAAGGGTGCCACTCGCCTCATCCGTTTCCCTTGCGCGATGTGCCCTTCAGGATGCACCACATGCTGCAAGGGTGCCACTTGCCTCATCTGTTTCCATTGCGTGACGTTCCTTTCAGGATACACCACATGCTCCAAGGGTGCCACTCGCTTCTTAACTGACTTGGTAGACATAAAAAAAGCCTGGACTCAATACTTCGCCAGGTGAACTTGTGGGAGACTAAGGGCCTCTAAGGAATAAGGCCCCCACCTTATTACACGCCCCTTAGAATCATCATGAGCGATTGTCGCAGTCTTCCCTCATGACATCGTGGGTCCTCTCGAACTAGGTAACCGTTAACCCACAGTTCGAGCCACGACAAGAGTGCTAGTAGGCTGTGGCAAGGCTGCTGTCCACACCTCTCCCTCAACCTCTCTGGTAGTTGTTTGTGACCCTTTACTCCACATGTGAGTTTGGTCGACAAGATATCGTCAACCTGCATCATCAATGAATCATGTCAGAATATATCCATATCATATCATCTAATCAGATGTACTAATATCACATATAAAACAATCAAACCCCAATGGTACACTCCCCGACTTGATCCAGAGTCCAAGGGGTTCCATCGATGCCTCTGCATCCTTGAGGTCCAAGATCCTGCACACTCAGTAAAACCGAGTCAATAGCACATGTCTATGTCAATGTAGTAAAACAACATGTCATCAACCCATAACACCTCATAATCAAAATCAATGTTTTAATAGCATAAAATCCGGATCACTTGCGAGCAAGTGTCCTCAAAGAATAAGTTCACTCAGTGCGCAAGAGCGGGATGTTACACTTGGAAATGAGAGAGCGATTTTAGTCAAGAGAGACAATATCGAGACCCAACTTTCTATACTTGGACCTCGTCAGGGACATGCACTGAAAAAACCGATCAAGAACAACCTGCTCTGATACCACTGATCCAGATTATTTTCGACACAAAATGAGAGTTGAGATATAATAAAAAAATGCACAGAGATATAGTGGATATCCAATAATATAACAAAAATGTATCAGAGATGAAACCATAAACATAGAGATACAATAATACATGATTTCTATTAATGAAATAAATGTACAGAGACTGTAAAAATACAGAGTGAAAGACTTGCTAGAATGACGACAACTTATCTCTGAGAAGAGATGTGACGGCTACTCGCATTCACAAGAAGATGATTACAATGAGGATATGAAGGCCTTTTTACAATAAACAAGAATGCCAAAAACCCTAGACATAAAAAACCTAACCCTAGGAGATGAAGCGTCAAAAATCATGTGGGCCCTGTTTGGGTAAGTTAGTACATCAACTTCCTAGGGTTGTAACTTTTGCATACTATCTTCGTTTTAGGTGCACGATAGCTCGTTGGAAAGGTATCGTTGAGGAGATTCATTTAGGGGGATCAATAAGATATTTTGGGTATCATTGAGAACCTCTATATCGAAAAACCTTCATTTAGGCCCTCAAAATGGCCCCAGAAGTTAAAAAACTGCTAAAAATAGTAAATTACCAAAACTGTCAGAAAATTGTTTTGAGACAGTTGGAAAAGGTGGGTGGCCACCGATATCCACCTAGATCACAAGGTCACTTGAAGGAGCACCATGTATCATAATAGAGGGGTGTTCATTAAGAGTGGATGGTTAGACAAAGCCTCACAAACCCCATATAACTTATATAATATTTTCCTAACCATATGAGGCCTTCATGACTTTGAAAATATTAAATATTGACCATAGTACATAGGAACCATTCTACCTTATGTGTCACTAGATGACACATCAATAATACAAATTGGAATGACATGTATGTGTCTAGGACAATCATTAAACATCATGCTTCCCTCATCTTTTCAAAATCACATGGATGGTCTATAATAAATCAATTTGAGAAAACTCCATGTCTGTTAGAATTAGATACCGATGAGAAACCTTGATCACCCTTCATTTGACACATAGAGAATGGTCCACATTTGTTGATTGACAAGTTATTTGTTTTTGTAGGTAAATAATTTAGAGTTCTTATATGATAGGGGAATATTAATGTATCTGAACAAAATCTCATTATAAAGATATTCCAGTATAATAAGATAGCACACAACTTCACATAAATAACAATTAGAAACTAAAAGAAAACAACCACATAAATTGATTACCCTTTTGTTAATTATATAAATAAAAGTAAAGCTTTTTACTTTCAATAAATTCTCTAACATTAATACGAAATAGATAAAATTCTCTAACATTAATAGAGAAATAGATACTTATTATTTTAAAAAGTATTACATTGCTTTTCTTAATCTTCACAGCATAAATTGATAGTTTTCAATTTATACTTATTAAGTATTTGCAACTAAAAGCATTGGAATTTAAAATAATACATACATATTTAAAATAAATTATAAATTGATACATCTTGTGAAAATTAAAGTTAGCCCGATTTAATGAACAAAATGATAAATTCAAGTACAAAAAATGATTGTATTATTTTATTTGATGACAAAGAGCCTTTTTGTTGTTTTCAGTAGAACCAACATAGGTGGAGTCACATGCTCCAAGCTCCAGAATGTACCCAAAATCGTTAAGAAAAGATCGATTGATCTTGCGCAGCAATTAGTGTAAACATTTGAAAACAAAATAATCTTCCATCATTATCAGAGAGAACAGTGAGGAACTATTAAAATCTAAATGGAGAACGGAAAGACAAAAACTCTTTGATCTTGTCATCACGGAGAATTACCAAAGCAAAGAGTATTCTGTAGTCATGACTTCTTGATTAGACAGCAAAGGCTAGAAAAATTTATTCCCATCAGTTCATGTAAATAGCAATTCGTGATTGCAACTTGGTGTTGTATGGATAAAAAAATATCCAATCATGTTTGGATTCATTATAAAGGTTTGTAGGAATTTTATCTTTCTAGCAGATTCAAACATTTATGTGTATCATCCACATCTATCTTGCCTTCAAATAAGGGGATATCAATTTTTTTTTGTATTTTCAAGGGGGTGACGTCTCCAAAGTGATCGATTGATGAAGATGTGTCGTATGTTGACATCTATCGAAGGATCTGTGCAACATTTTAAAAGGATCTTCTGCTCCATCATCTCTTTTTTCTTCTGCCATGGGAGGCCATCGTGATCAGTGGGGACGGTTTTGCTAGGACTCAATTACTTCAAGTCCCAACTCCTTGTACCTTGAACTCATTGGGGAGATGCACAGAGAAACAAATAAAGAACAAACCACTCTCATACCACTGATTTAGATTTATAAATGTAACGAAATGAAATATAGATGTATAACAAAGAAACACACAAAGATATAGTAAAAGTTGACTTCTATTAATAAATAGAACTTGCTAAAATTGTAAAAATGTTGACTGGAATAAACTTGCTCGAATGGTGGCAACTTATCTATGAGAAGAGATGTGACGGCTATGTTTATTCGCAAGAATATGAGTGAAATGAGCCTCCAAATGCTTTTTTAACATAAAATATAAATGAGAAAACTCTGAACATCCAAAACCCTAACCTCGAGAGATGAAATGCCAAAAGGTTTGTGGGCCCTAATGGAAGTAGTTGATACGTCAACTTCCCGAAGGCGTAAATTTTGCATACAATCTTTGTATGGGGTGCTCGATACACCATTGGAATGATATATATGAGGAGTACATATTCCGTTCGGCTTAACATCTGCCTTTTACTACATGTTAAGCATCGTCGAGCCCAAAAAACGTCATTTAGGGCCTCAAAACGGCCTCAGAAGTTTGGGACTCGAAAAACTTAAAAAAAAATACCAAAATGGAAACTGTTCTTTAAGCCAGTGAAATAAGTGGGTGACCACCAATATCCACCTGGATCATTTGTATTGATACAACTACAATGCCTCTTCATTGGAATTGACCAAACAAACTAAAAAATAGTCTATCAATCCATTTCACAATTCAAAAGAAGAATACAAAAAATGAAACATAATTTAAAATGTATCCAAAAAATATTTTCTTGACATATATGAAAATGCATTATTCTAAAAATACCATTACTATCTAGTACTTCGTAAATGCTACTATATACACTACATTTCCCCTTATCCATTATCCAATATCATGCAAGATAAAACATAATTTACATTGTAATTTGTTTTTTTTGTTATTACTATGTCAATGGTGAAACTAGTAGCATTCAATGCTCGAAATTGAATACCATATACCTGCGTGGCAAGGATAACCCCGTAATTTCATAAATACCCCTATAAAAATATCATTGAATTTATATTATAAAAAAAAATCAATTTTGTTATTATCCTTGCTACATGAAACTACTCAGCGATGAAACATTTGTTATTTCTCTAAATTTTTCCCTTTAAAAAATATTAAAGGATTTACATTATAAAAAGAAAATGCTATTACTATGTTCAACATTGCATTGCAAATTGCAAAAGATAATGTTTATAGTGAAACTAGTAGCATTAAATGCCAAAAATAAAATACCATATACCTGGGTGGCAGGAATAACTCCATAATCTCATAAATAAATTACCCACCTCTCTTTGCTCGTATTTTTAATTATTTCTTTATCTATTATTATTATTTTAAATATAGTAATTAATTTCTAAATGAAATTTAAAATAAACTTAAAAAGTCATTTTTTTTTTTCAAATGCAATGTTTCACCATCAAATATCACAATCAACTCTTTGCAACTTTTTTTTTTTATCTTAATCTACAAAGACTAACAATAAAGCCCTAATATATTTGAATGGACTATTATACAAAAGAAAAATGAACACAACGACAAACTCCTAGGAAATCCATAAAAAACCTTTACAGTAAAAACAATCACAAATTTCTTAAAAAAATAAGTAAATATTACTTCATGGCTCTCCAAGTCATGTTCAATTTCTCATACACAATATCGTGAACATTCCTAGCATGCTCCAATGGAAAGTTCTACAAGAGAGAAAACACTCTATTGGTTTTATAAAAACCTATGAAATCCCTCCATCTCTACTTAATGACCTGCCACCTTGACCCCCTCTCAAAACTCCTTACGAACTAGCATCAATTAGCAATTTTATTAGTGCTTATACCACAATTAGAAATAAAAAGGGAGATAGTGGAAAACCCTATCTGAGTCCCCTAAAAGCTCTAGAAAACCTGGAAGGTGATCCATTAATGAGGACCACAAATGAAACCAAGTGGACACAACCCATAATCCAATTTGCGACAGATAGTTCCATTCCCATTTTCACCAAGACTAAACAGAGAAAGGTCCATATTAGTCTATCATAAGCTTTAGATAAATCCAATTTAAGGATCGTCGCCACCTGGTGAGATTGTTTTATTGAGTGGAGAGCCTCGTGCACAAGTGCTACCGCATAGTGAATTTGTCTACGATGCAAGAAATCAAATTGTTCTTTAGAGATAATCTCACTTAGGATAGGATTTAATCTTTTAGTAATAATTATAGCCATTATTTTGTAAATTACATTACAAAAAAATATTGTCCAGCAATATTCGAAGCTTACACCATCTTGATTTTTTTAGGAATAAGAGTGATGAACATAGAGTTAAAATAACCCAAAACATTACCCTACCTTTGAGATTATCTTACCATGTTTAAAATGTCTTCCTTCAACATATCATAGAACCTTAGGAAAAATTTCACCATGAGGTGATCATGTTTGCTGCTCTTCCATGTTTGCATAGAGGAAAGTGTAGATTAGACTCCCTCTGATACCTCTTCTGTTAGAGCACGATTCATTTCCTCAAAAAATACAGGAGGAGATTTTGAGGTGAATTCCAGGATCTCTTAAATAAAGCAATCACTTGGCTCTTGAAATAAGGTTTTAAAATGACATACCCTTTCCTCCACCTTATCCTTAAAGGAATGGACCATGGGAACATCTGCAACCCTGATTTCCCATATTGTATTCACATTTTTACATAAATTTTTAATGTATTTTTGTCTCCCTCATTAATCCATATGACCCTGCTCTTTTGACACCGAGTTTGTTGTCCCTCTGCAGGATATTATGGAAAGTGGATTTGCGATCCTACAATCAATCCAATTGAATATCTGAGAGAGGATTTGAAGTATTTCCCATATAGAGACGTGCCATCTTATCCTCAGTCTCTTTAAGTTGTGCTTGAATCCCATTTTATAAGATTCTAATCAATGCTTAGCTACACTTGATTGAATTTTAAGGTGGCGGGGGGAATCACCACCTGATTGTAGATTGAAATAAATTGGAAAGTGATTAGAGAGACGTTCAATTGATACCTAAGGCTTCATTAGGAGGTTGTTGTTCCTCAATGATTCCAAAACCAAAAATATATCCAGTCTTTTGGACACCTCTCGCTCATTTCTTCTGAAGTTCCTCCATGTAGGAATTAGCTTCACTAGATCCATGCCAATTAGATGGTGCTTTTCAAAGTAAGCTAAGAAAAACCTGCACTGAAGGTCATGTCATGGGTTGGCTCCCCAAACATTTCTCAGGGATAACATGAGATTCAAGTCATTGTCTATTAATAAATGGGAGTCACTTAGGGCCCTAGAACCTGCCAATTGTTCCTAGTAGGTGATTCTATCAAAATATGGACCATGTATATTTAAAATATTAAGGATAAAGCCAAGGTATTTAACTTCAAGTTCCATAGAGATGGTCAAATTATACGATGTAGTTGAGAGTGTTTTGCAATCTGTACTCCACCTTGTCATTAATCCTCAAGACTATCTTATTGCATCCATAGAACAAAAAGACCGCCTTTTAAGCCAAGACTCTAACACTGCTCTTACTTTAGAACCTTCACACATAGTCTTCTGTATTAAAATTACATCTGATTATTGAGTCAAAATGAGTATTTTGAGATCTAACTGCTTCTGGGCACCCCTAACCCCTCTCTCATTAATGGAGAGAGAAAAATCATGGAGAAGGCCTCTTGAGGGATTTCTCTAATCCAAGGGCCCTATGAATAGTGTATTTTTCACCTTTCATGATACAATGAAGTTCTTTTTGTTGTGCTTTTAAAAGATGCGACTTCCTTTCTAGAGGATTTCTATGAATAGGGTCGAGGGTTAGGTCTCTAAAAGAGGAAGAATATTCCTTTTGTTTGGAATGAGACCTAAGGGCATACCCCTTTTTCAGAGGAGCTTCCTTCTTCTTAGGGGGAGGGTCAAACACCACCTTCCAGGAGTCAGGACTAGAGCCACATACAAGTCTATCTAGAATGAGGGAGACAGAAGGGGAATAACTTGACTATCAGAAGGCAGAGCATATAATGATGATCCCAACTCAAGAATCGTGGGGGAATGGTCGTTTACACCTTTGTAAATAACATCATTTGTATGGTTTGGAGAAGGGAAGGATATAGGGATAAATGTACGAGAGAGGGGTGCACAATTTGTTGGCTCGTCCAACGACCTTGCCTCTTGCACTCTTGGGAAACTAATCGCGCTGGAAGCCATCATTTGTTAAATGAAATGATGATGTCTGATTGTCCTTTGTTCGCTCCAAACTGACTTTTTTTACCGAGACCTTCCTACCACAAGCCAAAGAAAGGAAAATTGTTTTGCATTGAGATTGCAAGTGGTCTACTTTGTCATAGGAGAAACACCAGAATGGAAGCTTCTAGTAGTCAACTTTTTTTATTCCATGTGAAATATCCATAAACTAGATCCATGCCTCCCACTAGGACATCTCTAAGATCCACTTCTATAATAATATAGTGCTAGTGCCTATCTGTCTTGGATTCCTAGTTCAACTCCAACCTAACAAAATTGCCAAGCTTGTTCCCTATAATTTCAAGGATGTCCTTATTCTAGAAGACCAGGGAGAGTCTAGGAAAAATAGCCCACACTTGAGAGGAGGCTACCAAAACCCTCGTTGAGTTGAAACCAAAAAACCATTTTTCGAGGACTATGTTAAAGAAAATACATAATTACATCTTTAACTAGTTACTTAGATAATTTACTGTTACAGGAGTTGGTAACTCTGTAACGTCTTGTAACCATATTGTGTAACTATACATGTTCATATTAATAGAGTACACATCAATAGTGTAGTGTGTTGCATCAATTTTGTCTTTGCTTAATATTTTCATGGTATCAGAGCAGGTCTGGGCCTCACTCCATCACTGGAGGGCCTAGGACCAGAGATATGGAAATCACTTCTGTTTAGAGAAGAGGAATCACAATTGGAATTGTTGCTGCATAGCAGAGGAAGAGCAGTCGGTTTCGTATTGGTAACGTGGAGGCTTTGCAGAGAAGATCATTGAAGGGTTGACAAATTGAAATTTTAAAAGGCGCGAATATGGCCGAGATCAACACAATATTGAGCTTTAAATCGATTGATGGAAGAGGTTTTGAGAGTTCAATGGAATTTTTCAGATCTCCGTAGTGAAAGAGATGTGAAAAATAAATGAAGATCTTCGCAGGAGACTCAAAAAGAAATGAAGGTTAGATCTGAACTTTATTATTAAAAGAGGTTAATAAAAAATAGTTTTTCTATTAATTGTGGCCCTATTCAATTAGGGTTTAGAACTTGTATACTTCAATAAAACAATTGTAGAATTCAAAAAAACTATTAAATTCGTTCCCTGAAGCACAAAAGAGATAAAATCACACTAGTCGTGTAGAATGGTTATTTCCTCAAGGGAAGAAAGTCTTGTATTTTGTGGTACATTCCAGGGAACAAAAGTTCAATTATTGTAGCTTGAATATGATTTCAAATGTTGTAGTATATTAAAAGTTCTAAAGTTGCAGATGTAATTTGTTTTGGACTAGATTGTGACCTCCCTATTAAGAGTGCTACTATGTGAAGGATCTCCTTGGGTATACATCAGATTGAAAGCTGCATTGGTGTGAAGCACAATCAAGTATTTGAAACTATTGATTTAGTAGTTTTTCATGGCGGCAATATAACCCTCATAATGGAGAAAGTGGAGAGAAACGAGACAGAATGAGTTTGTTGTTACCTGGCCAGAAAGAAAAACTCATATTCCTTCTAAAAAATGAGAATATGTTAATGGAGGGTTTATGGGAATATACTAGTGAAAGTATTTTTTAATATTTAAGTTTTTCATATCTTGGAATTTGAAATGTACAAGGTATTGAGCTTAGCTTAACTCAATACAGATGTAGTTATTTTGTTAGAATCAACTACTTTAACAAATGACAGAAGAATGATAGAAGAATATGGAAATCCAAGATGAAGGTAAATTCAAGAGAAAAAAGTTCAGTGAATTGAAGGAGCATATTCCAGCCAAAGACGAAAGATTGAGGCTTCCAAGGAAAAGAAACCGTAGGTAAAAGTCTCTTCTATTGTTGAAGAGAAAGTATCGTTGACATTGAGCCATTTTATGGACAACGTTTCTGCATTATTGAGCAGTAAAAACTGCATNCTCGAGAAAGAAAGGAAACCAAAAAGCCACGAAGAAGAAAGATGGACAAAGACATAAAGAAAAAGTGGAGAAGAGAATGCAACAAAATACATTTTTTGTTAAATTTTTGGTTTTTTCATTCACCAACAAATATAAGAAGAAATGAATTGTTATAATTTGAGGGGTGCATGTTCGAGTGTACCCAACACCCCAGTATACACTACAATAAATTTTTTGGTCTAAGTTTTTTGGTTCCATTTGTAAGAAGTGGTGAGTTTTGCTATAGGCAAGCTTTGTTCCCCATGTTCAATAAGCCTTGATTGAATCAGGTCTACATAGGTCAATATGTGATCATGTGGCTAGTGGAGGAATGTGGTATTAAGTCCATTTTGGTAGACGAATGTGGTATTATGTCCACTTTGGTAGATGAATGTGGTATTAAGTCCACTTTGGTAGATATGAGGGTGTCTACTCATATGCTAACTTGACGATTGTATCGGAGATTTTGAATCTTCAATTAAGAGGGGAAATGTGAGATATGTGAGATCTCAGAGTTGGTTAGGACCAAGTTTTGTTTAAGGAGGAGTGTGAAGTCTAATGCATTGGTAACTCGTGATAATGATAGTGATAGTGACAGTTTTTTCGTAGATGTAATTAAGAGAAGTGTTAAGGAAAATACATAATTACGTCCTTAACTAGTTACTTAGATAGTTTACCATTACAGGAGTTGGTAACTCCTTGTAACCATATTGTGTAACTGTACATGTTCATATTAATAGAATACACATCAATAATGTAGTGTGTTGTATCAATTCTATCTCTGCTTAATCTTTTCAGACTAAACATGACAGACCCTAGCACCAACCGTGCCCAAGAATTTTTTCAAAGTTCTCTTCTGTTAGAAAGATAAAACACAAGCATCCATGAACCCAATGATACTCCATCCACCTGGATAAGGAATTCTCTCTAACCTCCTTATAGCAAAATCGTCTGACCAGTGTTTTGCCTAAAAGGCTTGGGATATCTTTGATCAAATCGTCCTTGCCGACCACCATGTCAACCTTCTCCCACGCACACACCTGTCCCTTTTGCTTTTTGCTGTTTTGTCACACAAGTTAGGGGCTGTTCCGCTATCACGCTTGTTTACGCCTCCATTCTGAAGCGGATTCTGGATGCTGGGAATAGGAAGCGAATGAGCAGAAGAGGGAGAAAACGGGCTCGCTGGAGGCGTAAATGCTCCCTTATGGGAGTTCCCTCTAGTCGATTGCCACCTTTTCGGAGCCCGAGTTTACTGGATCTGCTTCCAACTCAGCGAGCTTTCCACGGTAATAATCGTCGTGCATCCGGAAAACCTTAAGCCGACATCTATCTGTTCGCTTTCCATACAGCCGATTCCTAACGAACTTCCTCCCGAAAACAGGAAAACGGGAACAGGTATACGGTATTCCACAGCAGGAGACCAACTTTATACTGAGAAACCGCCGCTGACCTCAGAACATGTCCGCCACGGAGGTTGATCCGTGCCCCAGGCATTTAGACCGAGACTTCGTGCCTGCGGCTCCAAAACGAAACCGCAGAGCCTCTATATTCTTAGAAATAAAAACTTGATATCACATTAACCCACAATTAGTTTGCTGTGAGACTTAAATTATACAGATACCACAGCACAAAACCATTACAAATATAACCTTCAAGCAATAGCTCCAGCATATTTTAGAGCAAATATAACGTCCAAGCAATAACTCCAGCATATTTTAGAGCAAATATAACGTCCAAGCAATAACTCAAGTATATTTTAGAGCAAATATAACGTTCAAGCAATATCTCCAGGATATTTTAGAAAGTATCATTATAGTTATGAGCTTCCCAATACAGAACAAATAACAGGATGGGAGAAAGGTTATAGAAAACAATAACTTCTTCCACAATCAATTCATTTATAGGCAACGACCATCCATATTCTCGTTGAGGAAAACAACGTTACTGCATCAACCAGGAAAGAGGCATTGGTACTGAGGTCATTGATCAATGTCTTCAAACTCAGAACAACTTTCTCCATAATCAGTTTCCTTCTAGAGCAGGGTAAAGACCGCCTTGTTACAGAATCAGGATCTCACGGAGTATGTTAATAACATACTAATATTGTTAGCTCTCCTCCATAATAGCTACATATCATCCTTTTACATAAAATAAACAGACATCAGTTATACTCAGGTTACATGGTGCTACAACGTTTTATTCCTTAACAGAAATATAATCATGACCTGCTAAGTTCTCAACGAACTGCCACTTGTATCTAATGAACTATCCAACGTTTCCTATAGATTCTCTTTTGAAATCTCATAGACTAGGCTCTTTCACACAATTATTTATTTGCACTATCACTTGATACATTGAAGATACAATTGCTTATGATCATCAATTTTTTTGTATTTGTAATTGCTGACAATTCTATATAATTCTATCTGTCAAAATACATAGCTAGTTGTAATTATCAGAAAAACAATCTAGATACTAAGTCATTCTATTGACATACTTCTAATTGTAAAAATACATAGCTGGTTATATTCACTAATTATATAAGAAAACAAAGTAGATACTGAATATATCCATAATTCAATCTTACAACATAATCTCTTTCATCTCACAAATAAACAAACTGTAGTCACAATCTAATTACATGTTCACAACCACATACATAACTTATAACTTGTTGTATTCATCTGTTCTAAAAAAAAATATGAGAGATTCTTCATTATTTTATTTACAAATAAAAAATAATGCTACTACATTTACAATATTACACAACATATTGCACTGAAATCTACCCCGACCGTTTGAATTATATCACGGCTAACAATTGTCGTTTGAATTATATCACGGCTAACAAAGGCTTCAAACAATGCAAGTGATACTAGTGCAGCTGAAACTACAGAAAAACCCCAATTTGATTGTTCATTTGTCTCAATAATTTAACAATAGATCTCCTCCGACAAGTCCCAATCCTCGTACGTCTGCATAATTTTGTGCCATTTAGAGTGCTCTCCTCTCGCTACCCTATGTTTACGTACACGACTGAACCAACTTCATGTCATGGCAAGTTGAAGGCTGCATGTTCACAGGTTCGATTCAATGAGTGATGATGTTGAGAACATTCAGAATACCGAGGAACTGATCCTGGCAGAGTCGACTAATTCATGGGATTTCTAGATAGGTGATGACGATAATATTTCACCATGACTTGTGTTCAGCAGTGGATCTCACTTCACAATGCTGTGACCACACTAAAACCTCTCTCAAGATGCACAAACAACTTAATCTCCACACTAATCTAATCTACACCAGATTAATCTCACATATTTTTGGTCCCTACCTATGGAATTACACCTAGAGCTACCAGCTCTAATATCAACTTAGAAAATCATTGCACACACAAAAAAAACTATTTGCATTTTATTATTCAATTAATATAAATACATTAAGTTTTGGATTGTTATAGATAGTTTATCTTAGTTATACAATCCATTTAATTGAAACTTGAGATAATATCTCAACTTGACACATAAATAGGATGTAGACATAAGTTACTCCTAATCAAACATCTAAGATAGATATTATAATAACTAATTCATTTTATGATGAGGAATGCCAAATATTAAACACAAGACAAGTAGGAGTTAATTAATCCAACATGGTTTACCTTTGATATATTTAACAATTTTTTCTATACAATAATTGTATCATTAATCAATGCTCTAAGCATCACAAACTTCTCCAACCATAATTTTTTTTGAGTAGAGAGGAAAAAAAGATGACCAAGCAAGTGCGGATATTCATCTTCATTATATTAGTGTAAATTTCACTACCTTAGTAACCATTCTTGTTAGCATAAGGATCACAATATGTTGACAAACAATTTTCAATTATGAGGGAAATGTGTAATTCATTTTGTACTCAATGTGGAGTGGTGGCACAATTCTTTTTATGAAATATTAAGTGAACAAAACATATACAACTCTTTCTCTCTCTAGGTTGATCCTCAAAATTTTCACTTTAAAAATGGTTTGCATTTTATATAGATCTAGATTTATTTGAGATCCTGATGCAGACCCCCCTTCTCTCCTAAAGAGTCCGCGATTTCCCGATCAAGGATCTTAATCTCCTGATCTGGATTAGCTCTTTCAAACCTTCAATGGCCCTGAAATGCTTTACACAGGTCCCTTTTTCTCTTTATCCGCAGGTCCTATGGAACTCGCGGGCCCCTTCCTTAGCGCTTTTACAAACTCCAGATTTATGGGTGCTAGCTCCGCTCATCCCCCTCCTTCACATGACCTCAGGCTATGGTCTGGGGATAAGCCTCCTAGCACTTCGCGACTTCGAGTTTCAGCTACCTAGTGTGAGGTTGGTTTATTTCTACGCGATCTCCGAACCGATGGAGTTACTCGGAACTAGATCTACAGTTCACGCCCCCTCCGACAACCAACAATGGCGATCTCTTCATGCTTTGCGAGTTCAGGTTTCAACTGCCTTGAGTGCAACCAATCTCTTTCTACGTGAACTTCGAACTGACAAGGTTACTCAGAACCAGATCTACGGTACACACCCACTTCGACAACCAATGGTGGCGATCTCTTCGCGACTTCAGGTTTTTGGATTTTTGACTCCTCGATACTCCGAATCCTCTCATCCAAAAATCCCCGAAAGCACCCACGACTAACAACCGTATAACTTTTCCCAGATCCGACAGCTTGGGATGGTCTCACTTCCTCTGAACAAATCTCAACCGTCACTTCACAACTTTCAACATATTTCTCCCCTCCTCTTGATTCTTGGTCGGTGTCTCTCCTGAGATCCACTTCTCAAACCCCTTGACTCCTCAGAGGGATACTTCGACACTCAGTCAAAATTTGAATCTGTGCACTCCTTGCAACAAATTCTTATGCAATACTTAGCTTCTTGCGACCGAATATGCACGCCTTGCAACAATCCCCTTTGCATTCCTTGCAAATGGAATTTTATGCTATCTCTTCTAAGCTTATGAGTTGAAACAATCTTTGTCACTCCTTGCGGTAGATTCTTGCGCAAGACTTAAATTCTTGCGACGATTGTGCACACCTTGCAACAGTCTCTTTGCACTCCTTGCAAATGGAAGTTTCACACTATCTCTTCTGAGCTTCTAAGTCGAAACAAGCTCTATCAACACACTCCTTGCGGACTGTATGCACACCTTGCATGAACTCAATGAAGAAAAAACAATAAAAACTTATCTAAAAACTTCATAGTTTCATATACTCAACAACATAACTCATTCATTCATGAAACCAAATAATAGGGAATTGTAAACAGTATCAACACCATGCATTGGATCAATTTTCTTCTATTATATTCATTGAAAAGTAAATGGCTATACAACTATGATAAAGAAAAAAAAACCTCAACAATGACTAAATTGCAACAATCTCCTACTAACTTGCAACAACCTCATTCGGGCATACAACACTTCTATTTATCTCATAGGGTTCTTAGGTTTCCCCCCGACTACTCGTCTACTCGAGAAAAAAAAATAGATGCTACTTAATTTCAGTTTCATTAAAGTCTATGAGTGAAACTCCGAGATCATTCATGATCGTTCAGCTCCCAAGCATTTGATCTCTTCAATTTTTCAATCTTTCAGAAAAAGATTTGTAGGAAACTCCAGCGGTTAAGATTATGAAATGATTTAAAGGTGCGCTAAGGCACCGAGTCATCTCTCCAAGTAGGCTTGCTGACGATGCTCCTGCATCATACTCCCATGGCCAAAAATTCATGGACTCCTATCCATGAGCTCCTGCACTGACTTTCCATGCTTCTGGATATCAACTTCATTTTCTCAAATGACATCTTCTATCGAGTGTCCTGTCCACTTGACCAACTATTTAAAATAGGTCTTCCTCCTGGTCTTCTTGCCAATCCTCTGATCAACGATATTCTCCATCTGAGGTTTTTCTGCTACATGCATCTTCTTCTCCCACTGAATATTCTCTTGATCTTCTAGTCTCTCTGTATCATATTCCCTGTAAGGATACAGGTCTGATATGTTGAATATGGGTGATATTCCCACATCATCTCGCAGCTCCATATCATAAGCATTTGCATCAAACATCCTTAATATTTTACATGGTTTGATCTTTTTCATTTTCAACTTGTTGTATGATCCCCTTGGGAACCTTTCTTTCTTAACATGTGCTAGAACCTGATCCCCTACTTCAAATTGAAGATCTCTCCGATGTTGATCAACTCTGTGCTTGTACTCTTAGCTAGAGTTCTGCAAGTGTTCTTTGATATGGCTATGGAGTTTCTTCATTTGTGCAGCTAAATCTTTTGCTCCAATGCTTATGATCTCACTCTGTTCCAAGTCTCTCAACTCAGTTACTCCTCTTGGTTGCATTCCATACAATATTTAGAATGGGTTCCTTCCACTTCTCTTGTTTGGTGAGTCATTGTATCCAAATTCTTCTTGCAACAGAATCTGATCCCACTGATTATGATGCTCAACGACCAGACTCATCAATAAGTTTCACAAACTTCTATTCACCACCTAAGTCTATCCAACTATCTGAGGCTGATAAGCTGAGATGAAGCACAAATTTGTCGCCAACTTCTTCCACAATGTTCTTCAGAAATGACCAACGAATTTGGTCTCTTTGTCTGAGACAATACTTTTGGGTAATCCATGAAGTTGAACAACTTCCTTGAAAAATAAATTTGCAACATGTGTTGCATCACTAGTCTTATGGCATGGGATAAAGTGTGCCATCCTTGAAAATCTATCCACCACCACAAATATGAAATCACATCCTCTTTGTGTTCTTGGTAGTCCCAACACAAAATCCATGATTATTGCATCCGAAGGCCTCTTTGGTATTGGCAATGGTTGATACAATCCAATGTTTTGTCTTTTACCTTTTGCATGTTGGAAGATTCTACATCTGTTCACAAACTTTATCACTTTTGTTCTCACACCTGGCCAGTAATATGAACTGCTCAATTGTGAAAATGTTTTATCATGGCCAAAATGTCTAGCTAATCCTCCATTATGATTTTCCTTCAAAGGTTATCCCTCATTGAGCATTTTGGTATGCACAACTGATTTCCCTTGAACAACAATCCCTCTTGAATCATATACTCTGTCCACTGAATCCTGTCTCTCAGCACAAGATTTTTACATGCTTTGTATGCTTCCTTTAAATCTGGATCATCACTATACATATCCTTAAGGTGTTCAAATCCAAAGGTCTTGACCTGAAATTCCTGCAGAAACAGACATCTCCTGCTCAATGCATCAACAACTTTGTTAGCATTTCCAGAAATATGTTTTATGACAAAAGTAAAATTCTACATAAACTCAATCCACTTTGCATGTCTCTGGTTCAATTTTTTTTGTCTAGTTATAAATTGTAAACCCTGGTTATCACTATACAAGACAAATTCCTTTGGAACAAGGTAGTGCCTCCATTTCTTCAAGGCATGAATCAAGGAATAAAATTCCTTATCATATGTGGAGTACTTTCTCTTAGTCTCGTTCATCTTCTCACTGAAATATGCAACTGGTTTATTATCTTGGCTCAAGACTGCTCCAATTGCAACTCCACTTGCATTACATCTCACTTGAAATGTCTTTCCAAAACTTGGTAAGACCAGAATTGGTCATTCTGTTATATTCTCCTTCAATATATTGAAGCTCCTCTCGGCCTCCTCTCTCCATTTAAAATACTTGTGCCTTTTCTTCAATGTATCCATCATTGGTGCACAAATTCCACTGAAATTTCTGATGAACTTCCTATAGAAACTTGCTAATCCATGGAAGATTCTTACTTCAAACATACTCCTTGGTGATGGCCATTCTTTGATTTCTTTCACCTTCTCTGGATTCATCTTCAAATCATTTGAAGAGATAAAAAAACCCAAGTAAATGAGTTCTGTCTTCATAAAATAGGACTTCTTCATATTTATCAATAGATTCTCCTACTGTAGTCTCCTCATCACTAATGTCAGATGTCTCAAATGCTCCTCTTTAGTATTTCTAAAGACCAATATATCATCTAGATATACAAACACAAACTTTCCAATGAAATCTTTCAGTATTTCATTGATCAACCTCATAAAAGTACTTGGGGAATTTGTTAAGCCGAATGGCATAACAAGCTACTCATACAACCCTTCATTTGTATTAGAGGATTTTTTCCACTCATCACCTTCTCTCATCCTTATATGGTGATATCTGCTTTTCAAATCTATCCTAGAAAATATTTTTTCTCCACTTAAACAACCCATTAAGTCATCCATTCTTGGAAAAGGAAATCTATACCTGATGGTGATATTGTTAATGGCTCTCGAGTATGTACACATTCTCCATCCTCCATCCTTCTTTGGACTCAACACATTTGGTACTACACATGGACTCAAGCTTTCTCTGACCAAATCCTTGTCTAACAATTCCTGGACTTGGATCTTTACCTCCTCATTCTCTTGAGGTGTCAATCTGTATGTTCCTTTGTTTGGCATATTTTTTCCTGGTATCAAATCAATATGATGGTTGATACTTTTGATGGGTGGCAATGATTTAGGCTACTCGTCCACTACTATGTCATCAAAATTCTCCAAAAGTTCCTGAACTTCTCCAGGCAAATCATCCATCAAAGTACTTGTAAGGAAAGCTCAGGGTTTCCTCCCCACAACAAACTACTTCCCTTGTTCCTTCTTGAATTCTCTCAGGAGTTCCTTCCCACTCGTGAGAACTATTCTTGTGTTGGCTTCTTTTTCTTTCTTCTCCTCTATTGGTAGAAACACGTGTGTCCTACCATTATTCTCCAAGGTGTATGCATTTTTTCTCCCATCATGAATGACATTTATTTCAAATTTCCATGGTCTTCCCAACAAAACATGACATCCATCCATGGGAATTACATCACACAAAATTTCATCTCTATATCCTCCTATCTTAAATTCAACAAGACATTGTTTAATGACTATTACCTGATGTCCTTTCTACAATCGTGAGACTTTATATGGATTTGGATGTGTAGTTGTCTCCAGCTTCAATTTTTCCACCATCTCCATGGATACTAAGTTATTAGTGCTCCCACTGTCAATTATCACCTTGCATACTCTGTCTTTAGTCTTGCAAGCTTTCCTGAATAGACTGTTCCTCTGCACTGAATTTTCAATTTTCGATTATGGTTTTAAGAGAACCTTCCTCAACATCATGGATGTTCCATCCTCTATACCTTATGATTCAACATTCATTTTCCGTGCTTCCAAAATGTGAGCCTCATCTCCTCCTTTATTTTTGTCGGGACATTCCCAAGACATGTGTCATGTCTTTCCACGGGCATAACACCTTACTTATCCTCCTCTGCTTCTTCCTCTTCCTCTAGAATAACTTCTTCCACCACCTTGTCTTCCTCGAGAACTTCCTCCTCTTTCCGAGTGACTGTTTGGTTTCTCTGTCTTGTCTTTGGTTTTCTGTGCCTTGTCATGGGAAACTCCCTTGCCTTTGTTCAGGCTTCTTCCTCTGTTTCATTGACTCTGTTTCCTGGCCATATTACCCTCTTCCTTCGGAGCAATCTGATAAGCATCCTCTACTGTCCCTACTGACATCATGTTGATCTCATCCTGGATTTCATAACTCAGGCCATTTATGTACCTGACAACTTCTTCCTCATCCTTCTCTCATTGTCGACTCTTGATATTCAGCTTGTAGAATTTCCTCCTTGTACTATTTCACTATCATACCCTTCTGTCTCAAGTTTTGTAGCTTCCTAAATAGATTTTTATGATAATATTTAGGCATGAACTTAACCTTCAGCTTGGATACCATTCTGCCCCAATTCTTTATCTTCTGATTTCCTTTGCTTCTCCTCTTAGCCTGCAGTTTATCCCACCACAATGTTGCATGTCCTTTCAGTCTAGTGACATGTCTCACCTTTTTATCCTCATCGACATATTCATAGTCGAAATATTTGTCCATGGATCTTATCCAATCCAACAATTCTTCAGCATCCGGGTTGCCTTCATACATCTGGATCTCTATCTTTGTTCTAGCTCCCAATTTAACCACTGCTCTCAGCAAGTGTTCTTCATAAATAGTTTCCCTTGTAGCTTCTTCAACTTCGATTTCCTCACTTTATGCATCACTAATGTCCACAACATCAGGTTCTCTCCTCTGTGCTGCCTCCATCGCCTCTAATATTGCACAAATCTCTCTCATTTCTCTTTCTACAATGTGATTAGCTAAAGGTGGCTCCACACGCCTCCTTGGTGGAATTGTAATGACTGTTTCTCACACACAGAGTACAACTTTGAGCTCTTCATTGATATCTGAAACAATTTCAGTCTCTGATACCACTTGATGGTATCAAGCTATTTCCTTTGTCTCCTTCGCCTAAAATCTACAGACGAAATCACTCTCTGATACCACTTGATGTAGACCCCCCTTCTCTCCTAAATATTTTGTGACTTACCAGTCAAGGATCTTAATCTCCTGAGCTAGATTATCTCTTTCATACCTTCAATGGCCCTGAAATTATTTACACAAGTCCCTTTTTCTCTTTATCTACAGGTCCTATGGAACCGGCGGGCCCCTTCCTTAGCGTTTTTACAAACTTTGAATTTCTAGGTGCTAGCTCCTTTCCACTCACCCCCCTTCTTCACGTGACCTCGGGCTATGGTCTGGGGCTAAGACTCCTAGTGCTTTGTGACTTTGGGTTTCGGCTTCCTAGCGTGCAACTAGCTTCTTTCTACGCAAACTCTGAATCAACAAAGTTACTCAGAACTAGATATAAGGTTCACGCCCCCTCCGACAACCAATGATGGTGATCTCTTCATGCTTCATGACTTTGGGTTTGATATGCCTTGAGTGCAACTGGTCTCTTTATACACGAACTCCGAACCGACGGAGTTACTCAGAACGAGATCTATGATTCAGACCCCCTTCAACAACCAATGGTGGAAATCTCTTTGTGACTTCAGGTTTCAGAATTTTTGACTCCCTAATACTCCGAATCCTCTGATCCGTGAATCCCCTAAAGAACCCAAGACTAACAATCGCGTAACTTTTCCTAGATATGACGGCCTAGGTCGGTCTCACTTCCTCTGAATGGATCTCAACCATCACTTCCAAACTTTAAATAGATTTCTCCCCTCCTGTTGATTCTTGGTCGCTGTCTCTCTTGAGCTCCACTTCTCGAACCCTTTGAATCCTCATGAGGGCTACTTTGACACTCAGTGGAAATTCAAATCTGTGCACTCCTTGCAACAGATTCTTACGCAATACTTAGCTTCTTGTGACTAACTATGCATGCCTTGCAGAAATCCCCTTTTCACTCCTTATAAATGGAATTTTTACACTATCTCTTTTGAGCTTATGAGTCAAAACATACTCTATCACTCCTTGTGGCAGATTATTGCACAAGACTTAAATTCTTGCAGCGACTTTGCACACCTTGTAGTAGTCCCTTTGCACTCCTTGCAAATGGAGTTTTCACGCTATCTCTCTTGAGCTTCTGAGTCGAAACAGACTTTGTCAACACACTCCTTGCAGGATGTATGCACACCTTGCATGAACTCAACGAAGATAAAACAACCAAAACTTATCTAAACACTTCACAGTTTCATATACTCAACAACATAAATCATTCATTTATGAAACCAAATAACAGAGAATTGTAAACAATATCAACACCATGCATTGGATCAATTTTCCTCTGTTATATTCATTAAAAAGTAAATGGCTACAACTATGATAAAAAAAAAAAGCCTCAACAATGACTAAATCGCAGCAATCTCCTACTAACTTGCAACAACCTCATTCATGCATACAACACTTCTATTTATCTCAGAGGGTTCTTAGGTTTCCCCTCGATTACTCGTCTACTCAAGAAAAAAAAATAACTGCTACTTAATTTTAGTTTCATTAAAGTCTAGGAGTGAAACTCCCAGATCATTCATGATCGTTCAGCTCCCAAGCGTTTCATCTTCCTCAATTTTTAAATCATTCAGAAAATGATTTGCAGGAAACATCTGCGGTTAAGATTCTGAAATGATTCAAAGGCACGCTAAGGCACTGAGTCGTCTCTCCACATAGGCTTGCTGACGATACTCTTGCATTAGGTCCGAGGAAGATTATAAACATCAACATATTGATCATCAAGTTTTGTATTTTAAAAAAAGTTTGCACCTCAAGTGAATCATCCCTATAACTCTAATGTTAAAATGACTCTACAATGGTATTAATGATGACATTGAGATTATTGGAGCCTATTTTCCCAAGTTCAACCTTATGAAATCTAATCTTTTGATGGGAGGATTATTAACCTATTATTATCTTTTCTCAAGGTCATCCTTATGGAATCTCATATTTTGATGGAGATGGTTATTAGCCTATTATTATAAGGAGATGTAGGGTTTCTGATATCTAAGTGTGATGAGTCCAAATGTGCCTTTTTATGATTGGGAGGATTATTAACCTATTGTTATATTTTCTCAAGGTCACCCTTATGGAATCTCATATTTTGATGGAGATATTTATTGGCCTATTATTATAAGGAGATGTAGGGTTTCTAATATCTAAGTGTGATGAGTCCAAATGTGCTTCTTTATCATAAAAAGGCATCCATAACATACATTGGATATCCAAGTTAGTGGATCTACATTGAACAACAAAACTATTTGGTGATCTTTCTGGGAAATTTTGTTGATCAGGCTAGGCATATAAATAACAATGGGGAATGAGTATACAATTGATAACACAAATAAATACCATCTAATGTTAAAATGTCTTGAAAATCAGTGCATGCCCAAAAATTGATTCAACTATGTACTCATTGTTGTTACTATTTTCCCCAAAGTTTAATATATGTGCATGCCTTAGAAGTCCTTGTTCTTTCTTTTTGTTGTAAAGTGGTATTTATCCGTTTAGTTGTATCCATACGTCTATGGGGTAAAATTTAATCCCAACGATTCATTTTTTCATGATTTTTTTTCTTTGAATCATCGTTGAGTTGATCAAATCTAACAATTAATTGCGAAAAAGAGTTATAAATACTTGCAAAAGAAATATTTTTTTCATTGACAAATATTTTATATGCCTTCTTGCGTGCACGAGAAAACCTTGCATCTACATCATATTGATTTTTTTCATTATGTCTTTTAATCTTACTTGGTGATTTGGCAGCGCGTTTATCATTTCTTTCTCTTACTCGACCTCTTGGGCATGGGGTAATTGGAGGGAGATTATGTATGATAGATTGATGGTGATTAATTACGGATAGTTTTGATCGAGTCAAGATATTGACACAATCACCAACCAAACAATAAAATATTCGTTTATTGCCTTTAATAACTACATCCCATTCATGTCTATTTTTCTTGATTTTCTCAATTTCCTATAAATGAATATGTAAACAACAATAATTTTAGAATGACTATAAAAACACCTTTAAAAAATAAGCAACGATTTCATATGCCTGTCTATTCTAGAAATGAGAACTACGCTTATTTGTGATAATAAAGGCATTGCTACATGCAACATAAGTTGTGACATTTTCTCTATCCCTTATTATAATGATGTACATGTTCACAAGAGGATTCCTAGTTACAAAAATCACCACATCATTTAATAAATATCCCTCCTACAAAATATTATAATAAGGAAAAAATATAGAGAAGATTATGAATCATTTGAACACTTTTACAAAAATACAAATAAATGAATTCCTCTAATTTTAAGCTAATTTTAACTACTTTAAGAAAATATAGTAAAAATAAAAAAACATATAAAATAACTTATACTATAATATTAAGGTTTGTTGTTATATTTGAGAGTGGATATATATTTATAGTGAAAAACAAATATGAATAAGATTAATAATTACATTATTTTTTTAAGATTTAAAAAATAAAAAATATCATAATTATAATAATAAAATAAATAAATATAATGTTATTTACAATAAGATTGAAATTTTTATAAATTTTGAAAAGACAAAATATTTCTATTTCCATATGCCTAGCATAAACCATGACACAAAATCCTTGTGCATTGTTGAGAATATTTTTAAGAGATTTTATAGCGGGTCAGATCTGTCCAAATAATTGCACGGTTTAGAACTTACAAATTTCCTAATTGTTTTATCATTTTAATGTTTTGAACAAGGTTTCCAAAGATACATAAAATTAACTTACATAGATTCTCAAAAAAATCCATCCCGTGATGCATAAAGTGGCTGACAGAGATTCCAAAATGGATGGCAGAAAGAGTGGACTGATGTGGTGGGAAATCAACATCCATATGCTCGTTGCAAGCAGTTCTTCAGTGCAGAAACATCGAATGAA
Source organism: Picea engelmannii (assembly GCA_009831015.1). Classification (NCBI taxonomy): domain Eukaryota; kingdom Viridiplantae; phylum Streptophyta; class Pinopsida; order Pinales; family Pinaceae; genus Picea; species Picea engelmannii. Next base: position 209,636 of record ML778982.1, read on the forward strand.
TTCTTTAGCGAGCGTTAGCGAGAGAGAAAGGTCGGTGTTAGTGAGCCATTGATAGGAGAGTAGCCAACCTCTGACTAAACGAATAAGCCTGTCGAGAGTGTGCAAGAGATTGTGGAAAGAAAATTTTATTTATTTTATTAACAACATACCTTGGAAAGGGAACATCAAAGAGAATCGGACATGAAAACATTGGAGAAAGGATTAAGCTTCAAGTTTGTTTTGAAGGATATGTTGTATTTGCTTATTTTCCCATTTTGAAAAGAAATCATTATAGATTTGTAAAACTTATGAAGTAGAAGAAAACTTAAAGAAATCGAACAAATAATTGGTACTTACTCAACTTTGCAACATAACTGTACTTAAGCCTAGAGCTTGGCAGTTCACATTTACTAAAACACTGATCAATACATTATCTATCTCCATGCGGTTAGCCATGTGCTAAGATTTTGTCTGACTTTATACAAGTCGAATTGAATACTCTACAACTACCACGAAAACACTATAAACATATCCCATTAAAAAATAAGATTTGGATTCATTGGACTAAGGTTTTACTTTTAGTGAGCTTTTAGCAGTAGCTAATCCAATTTTGGTTTGAAAGCTTCCATACAATGAAGCTTCGAAGCAACGATATGTTTCTACTCAACAGATACTACTCAACAGATACCAATAAATTTGAAGTAATATTTATTTTTAACAAATAGGTCAGATTCTTAAAATGGTTTTTATCTTTTAGAAAACAATAGGGTATTGACATACAGAGGTGAAACTGCAAAATTCAGTGGAGGAGGGAAGACGACATATTGAATGTTACACGGTGAATTTGATAAAGCTCATTATGAATCATGTTTGAAAATGGTTAGGAAGTAATCATTTCACCGTCTCTTTGCAAACGGTGAATCGGTGGCCGTATTGACCTTTCAAGACTCAAGGATTAAATCACCGATTACATTTTTTGTTTTACATAATTTAAACGGTGGCCGCTTAACCTTTGCAGGCTACAAAACACTATTACAATCTTGATTAAATCTTTTAAGAGATTGAAGAGTAAGAGATTGAAGAGGCCATTTTCTGCGTTTAAATATCAGAGTCGAAATTGTAATTGATATGAACTTGAAAGCATTTTTTTAATTGAATTTATCACTTTTTATTTTAACTGAGTTTGTAAACTTTGTTCATGTTTTTCATTTTTTTAGACGTTCAAAATTTATTGATTCAAGTTACGTAAAATTCTCTTATTCTTGCAAAAGCCAAAACCCGAAGTGGCCCACAACCTGATCGAATTTCGTGGATCGGCAATTACCTTTGTATGTTGTTCATGCATCAAGCATTACCAAACGCCGAAACCCTATATTGGCTGGGCCCCACACTTTTTTTTAGCTATGGCGTTTAACGTTGTGGGGTGTTTTGCATCCGGAGTTTGTAAACCCCGAAACCCGAAAAACACCCGGCCCACACTCCATTTGATTTTTCGCGATTCGGGAATTATTGTTTGTGGCGTTGGGTGTTCGTGTTCGTTAAAATCCAGAACCCCCGACTCGCCCCATTTTCTTATAAAAATGAGTTCGGGTTAACCTGAATTCAGTGTGTAAGTTATAAAACATTTTAAAATAATAATGGATAAATTTAATTTAATTTTTATAACATAAAAATCTATTCTGCTGTGAAAGAGAATGAGACTTACCAGGGAGAGATAATTGCAGATTCTAGATTCCAGACAAAACCATAAATTCTTGTCGATCTTGCAGTGCGCCGAATACAAATTCCAGCTTGCTAATGACAATTGCCAGCTATGCCAGATTGGTAGCTCCTCGATCTCATAGTGCGCAGGATACAAATTCCAGCTTGCTAAATACAATTGCAAGCTATGCCAGATTGGTAGGTTAGACATTCAGTTTCCACATTCAAGTCACTGCAGAGCGGATCCTCCATGGCAACCGGGAGCGGTTCAGAGAGATCTAGCGAATCTCATGGGGTGAATAGCCATACGCAACAATTAAATGCCGACAGCTAGGGGATAGGTTATGGTAATCAATTGTTTTATGGTGAGTGGACAGCTTACCCTGATTGGGAAACGGACAGCCAGGGGATAGGTTATGGTAATCAATTGTTTTATGGTGAATGGACAGCTAGCTTATCCTGATTGGGAAGCGGAGAGGCTGGCTGGCCAGCAGGCATGACATCTATTATGTATATGCATGGGATATTTATCATAATTAATAACCATGCATATTTACCATAATCAATAACTATGCAGCAACATCTCAATCATTAAGTTGATGGTGGATAGCCTGTGCCAAGTAAGAAAAAGATCAGCAAAATCAACCTTTTACTTTCCCACATATCCAATCATCCAATCCCTGGACATGCATGCCAGTTATTCCATAGATATCAAGCCATATCTCCAGTATATTTTAGAAAGTATCATTATAGTTATGAGCTTCCCAACTCAGAACAAATAACAAGATGGGAGAAAGGTTATACACAACAATAACTTCTTCCACAATCAATTCATTTATATTTTAGAAAGTATCATTATAGTTATGAGCTTCCCAACACAGATCAAATAACAGGATGGGAGAAAGGTTATACACAACAAACTTCTTCCACAATCAATTCATTTATAGGCAACAACCATCCATATTCTCGTGGAGGGAAACAACGTTACTGCATCAACCAAGAAAGAGGCATTGGTACTGAGGTCATTGATCAATGTCTTCAAACTCAGAACAACTTTCTCCATAATCAGTTTCCTTCTAGAGCAGGGTAAAGACCGCCTTGTTACAGAATCAGGATCTCACGGAGTATGTTATTAACATACTAATATTGTTATCTTTCCTCCATAATAGCTAAATATCATCCTTTTACATAAAAGAAACAGACTTCAGTTATACTCAGGTTACATAGTACATAGGTTAAGTAAATAGTTAGAAGTGATATTTAAAATTTTTAATAAATATATTTGTTATTCAAATTACAATAGATTTACCTTGAACATAATCGGAAATAAAAAAGAAATATAATTAATTAATTAAATGTTTAAAATAGGTAAATAATTTTTTTTATTAATTTAAATTTTAAAGTTAATTTTTTTTAAAGAAATCTAAATTATATTTAAAATAAAATTAATATGAAATATGAATAGCTCTCCACTTTAGAATGTAGGGTTATTTAATTCTAATTATGTATGATGAATATGTCTTATTAAATTATAATAAATTGACTAAATAATATTTTTTAAGAATGATTAATGTATTTAAGAATTTATTTAGTCAAATATCTACTAATTTCCATAAAAACTAGCTTAACTAATTTCTTAAGTTACTTATATATTTAATATACTTTAAATTTTGTTTCAATACATATTTTATATTATAATTTTTATTTTAAATAATGAACAAATAATTGTATATTTAATCAAAATGGTACACATTTTATAAGTTTGTATATTTTTTTTTTTATATATTTAATATATTTTTTAATGCATATCTTTTTTTTTTTTGGTCGTGTCCAACTGCTACCACCTAGTGTTATCCAACTGCTAGTGTGGTCTGGGAGAGTTGAACTTGAAACTTGATGGAACTTCATTTTCACGGCACTTGCCAATTGAGCTTCCCCCTGAGTTTTTAATGCATATCTTATATAATAGATAAAACAACCATTATTTTAAATAATTAACAAATAATTGTATATTTAATGAAAATGGTAGACATTAATAAGAAAAAAATATTTTTTTACATATTTTATATATAAAATGGGTATATTTAACAAATTTGCATCAAAAACTTCTTATTTCCACCACCAGAACAAAAATATGACCAAACAATTATCTATATTCATTTTCATTATGTTACTGTAAGTTTCATTATCTCAATAACCAAGGTTAGCATAATGATCACAATAAGTTGATAAACAAACAATAAACAAAAAATTCTCTCATTATATATATATATATATATATATATATATATAGCGTGAGTGGGCCTAATGGTTAAGAACACATGTTTCCTCTTAAGAGATTACAGGTTCAAATTCGAGGAGGGTAGGGTATCTATACCTTCGTAGACTTTACCAGTCAAATTGCTAGGCGCATAGGTTGATTCTTTGATTCTCAAGTTTTGTACCTTAAAAGACTTCATCTCTCTCAAAACATGATAAATCTAGAATTAAAATAAATTAGAGTCTCTTTTATTAAAATCAACCTTATGGAATCTCTTCTTTTGTTTGACAGAGTTATTAACCTCATATTATCTTTTCTCAACATCACCCTTATTAAATCTCATATTTTAAGGAGACATAGTATTTCTAATATCTCACTATGATTAATACAAATTTAACTTTTTATCATAAAATCCATCCATGACATGTTACTATCAATATAGTTTGTAAACTTATCTTTTATTCAAAATAACAACCATTTATATTATAAAAAAATGTCATTGTAGATTGATTCATTTTATGTTCATTATAAAATGTAAAATAAAAATATATTAACTTAAAAAATCAACAAATCCATAAAATTAATATGCATACAAAAATAACAACCATTTATATTATAAAAAAAATGTCATTGTAAATTTAAAATTAATATACATACAAAAATAACAATCATTTATATTATAAAACAATGTCATTGTAAATTGATTCATTTTATGTTCATTACAAAATGTAAAATAAAAATATATTAACTTAAAAAATCAACAAATCCATAAAATTAGTATGCATATATATCGAAATCTACCTACTCAAAAACTCACAAATATAAGTTTTACATATTTAAATAAGCTACCATAGAAAGCTTCATCATTCAAAATTCATGACACTATTAATATACCATATATGCCCTTTAACACAAATTGGGCATGTGAATAGCATCATTAATACTAACATATATATCATTTATTAGCAAAATGCATGCATGACTCGAATTGGAATTTAGTCCCACCCAAGACGGTGTCATATCAAGTGTTACATCAAACTCGAAATGCATTCAAACACCATCATCTCAATTCTTATATATATATATATATATATATATATATATATATATATATATATATATATGCGTGTGGCTTCAAATTAAAGACAATACCATTCAGAACTTATAACATAATATGGATATGCATTCAAGAACCAAAAACAACACTATTATTTTATTAGACACGGCCCCCAGCTCCCCGTAGGGGAAAATTCTATTGTGATTTACATACAAATGTATGGACATTACAATGCTAATAACATGCCATGTTAATAGGTGAATAATCATCAAAACAATTTAAAAAAATAACTCATACCTCGGTCAAAATTACTTCAACCATATACGCCACCAACATAGTGAGGAAATATAGGTTTTGGTTTTATAAATGCAAGTGAAAGTAAGTCAAAATGGGACTAAGGCCTTTGAGATTCCAATTAGGCCTCACGATATCTCATGAAGATTGAGTTTGGCCGAAGAGGGTGTATATCTTGTCTAACAAGTTGTATGAATCGTGGATGGGTCGGGTTCAATTCTCATGGGATTTTGTTCATGTATAGATTGCAAGATCAACTCATTCTAACACTGAGTTTGGGACTACATAATTTTATATAATAATCATAATCTAGAGATGATGTAGAAGGCTATTAGTGTTAGGAATTTAAAAATTATGAGAGGAAACTTGTATAGATAGGGTTTTTTTTCCAAAATAAAATGGAGGGAGTTAAAAGGAAAATTGGTAATGAAATGGAGGATAGGAAATGCACATTCAATATCAACCTTAGTTGCAAATCCACACAACACCATGCAAGCATGATACAATGAGAATGTGATTCAATATCATTCCTTGTTTAAGAGCTTACCACATTCATTTCAATTTTGTTGGGTGATTTTAATGTCAAATCCATGGAGCCTTGGCCTCTCTTACTAGATACCAACCACACACAGATGAAGAGGACCAAATTTCTCCCTTAGTATTTGCATACACCCAATAAACATGTCGTGAAAGATTTGGTTTGTTTGATATATTTTGACCCTTGCGTGCATGAACAAAAGTCTCATATGATGGGCATAGGAGGGTTGAACTAAACCAAACAATCCAATATTACAAACAATAAAGGATATAATAGGACAAGGCACCCTATAACATCATAAATAATTGTGCAACTAAAATGCTAGGGAAGAGCCATAAATTCAACCTCCATACACCATTAACAATCAAACTAAACTCACCTACAATTATGAGGAAAGTTGAAATCACTAGTCAAACTAGGGTAGCCTCCACTAAATCATGCAAGAATTAATATCCATTATTAGATGTGGATATATGAGTGCATATACCACACATGTATTGGTATTGTTGATGTTCTGGTAGTCATGGGAGGTATTTCCTCGTGGAAAACATTTCTTAGAAGAGAAGAAGAGTTATGAGGAATAAATATCTATGGTTTGGGGTAGGACCACAACAGATGGAACAACACCAAGAAATCAATTCAAATCTCAAGTATGCTAGCTAAATGGAAATGCCAACAAAAGAAAGGCTAGAATCCTACCTCTTCCGAACATTCATAGGAGACCACCATTGAGCTCACAATCCAATGCTTGATACCTACAACTTGTTCTCAACATCCAAGATACACAAGCATATGAAAAATGTATGAAATGTTAGCATATAAACTAGCATAAGCCATTAACATGTATAGAAAACTTACCGAGGGAAAATAATATAAACATTTGCAACATATAATTGGACCAGAAAATAGTATTTCTATTAATATAATCAGGAGAAATACATAGATGACAACCTCCTATATCAAAAAATCATTGAAACCAAGAAACTAATACCTTCAACCTGGGCCTTCGCCACTTCAATCATCCACAAGGTAAGCTCACAAGTTCTAGGAGTAATTGGGTTCCTCCTTCACAAGATAGGGAGAGCTTGGGGGTTGAACATACGAAGAGTTTAGACTTAAAGGATTGTGGGTTGTAGACTCAAGGAAGTAACATGAGGAAAACTTTCTCGAGAGTGTACTTTCTCTCAACTTTTCTCCCTTCTATTTTCAAGGCTTGTATATGGCTCAATTTATAGCCTTCAAAGGGAATGGAAGGGTTGAATCAAAGCATTTCCAACATATGAAAGGTCATGGATCATTGATCACGTGACTTGGCATGGAAAATTTAAAATATTTTTATTTTTGAACATGAAATCCAATGTACATAGGATGTAATGGAGAAACCTCTCTATACCCATGTTGTATAATTGTAGCCCACATATATGTACACAATTTTTAATTTTTGACTTTTTAGTGAGCAAAATGGGGAAATTGAGTCTCCAAAGGGAAAGAGTAGGCCACCAAAGCATGATGCATAGGGTGTGGGAAAAAATGCTATAAGATATTCTCCCTAATGTGTGAGGTCATAGGAAAAATCACTATGACTGAAATACATTACAATTCCCAGAAGTGGAGTAGTGAGGACCCAAATGGAGGAACTAGTCACCTGTGAGAATATTACAATACATATGGAATTTGTACACATGGATTCAAAATTGAAGTACATTGCAGATCCATGTACATATATAGAAGATATCTAAAATATCTTGTTGAACATCCAACACTAAATTCTAGAAAAACTAGATGGATGGAATTTTTTAGTGAATATAATTCTTCATGGCCATGACTAGGCAATATAAAGTAGACATATGCCATTGGTGGTCATAGGCACGAACAAAACATAGTGGAGTCGAGTCTCAAAATCAATTGAAGATATTTGTATACAATGGAGTACAATCTCATCTTCCATGATAACTGAAGTCATATATGACTGGTGCGATGAAAAACAACATGTATGAGGTGTTTCTACTGTGATATGAGGTATTCGACACTAACCATCAATGGTGAAAGTATGTATCATGTGAATAAAGTAGTTGAATTCGAACACAACAAGACTTTGTTTGATTACCATTCATTGAGGTATATTATTAATAAATGTGAGACAACCCACCAATGATGAAAGTAGGAATCAAGGAAATGAGTACATTAAACAAGTGTGGATAAAGGTGTTCAGGTCAAACACTTGAAGAATCCATCAAGAAGGAGAAATTAATATATTACCAACTATCAATGACGAGAGAACCTTCCACCGATGACTACAAGCCTCTAGATACCCTTATGACTCTAGATCTCGATTCCAAAATAGATGAGATGAAGTCGATGGAATGAGATCTGCTAAAAGGAGGGTATTAAGGTATCCCCATCATCCATCAAAAGGTAATAGGAAACACCTGATGATTAGGAAGAACTCCGACGAAAAATAATATGCATGAAACAGTAACCATGTGCATCTCTAGTGTGCACCAAATGCAAGTTGTACATGAAAGAGACTCTCTAAATAACAACCAATAATGAAAACTTCCTACAGAGGTGAGGAAACCACCAATACGGTCTAATGGAAACCAAGATGTTGCACAAATCCCAATGTGTGAATATATTTATTGCCATTGAACATAAGGGAAACCACCTAATGAGTGACTAATGAAGAGATGTTATTCGTTGGGTTCAAGTTTACCTACCAATGATGAAAGTAGACCCGGTGTGCAAGGTAGGAAAACAACTTCATGTGATGATGAGATGCATTTATAAAGGGATGTTTGACATACAAAGTCAAGAATTATAAGGAATGGAAGACACAGATTTAGACTTCCTTTGAAAAAGAGCATGAGACAGAAGGATAACACAGGAAGCATAGAATGAAGATTGAACATTGACAAAAGTTTGCGACATGGGAGGAATCAACAAATTCTCCATAGGGACTAGAAGAATAACTAGTCCGGTGAGTAAGCTTATCATAAAAAGTTCATCTTACTAGGGAGATACTAAACCCAAACCTTTGATGAATGGACTAAAAAAAATATGATTTTTTCAAAGGAGACATAGTTGTTACCGATAGAAGATAATACTCTTTTCCCACCCTTCTTTTTTTCGATTTGTTTTTGTCTTTTTCATATTATTAAATCCTGAAAAAGAGGTAAACAAATGCTATGATACAAGAGAAGAAATGAGTGTTACATACATGAAAAATAATTCCATGTAGTGGAACATACATATTCTCAATGCAAGGGAACATGTGTAGGATATGGACAATCAAGGGGATGTTTCCTCTAGGACTAATGGATGTCAAGTTGCAAAGGATATATGAAAGAAAATGCTTGGTGAATGTTGAGAAATGTTGGGGCAATGGGATTATAATGAGGACGCGGGATTTGACATTCGGATGAAAAATGAAAGAAGGATAATGAAATACAATTACAACTCGACATTAGCAAGTAGGATTCCAATAGTTTTATTTTCATAAATTTAGTTTCCCAAGTGCGAAAAAGTGTAAAACAATACCAATGAGAACTATTCTAGTCAATGGTGACTAGAGTATTCCATTCTTGTAGTTAGTCCATTAGATATGAAAATGAGTAAACTTATACTGAATAGACTTCATTTCAATTTTTTTTAATGAGTGTGAAAGAAAACAAGGTCAATCGACAATCCTTTCATTTTTAAGGAGTCTAAAAAGAGCTTAATTGAGACTCCAAGATGTAATGGAGGGATTTCCGTAGGCAGTAGCCATAAAAATACCGAGGAGAATACATGAGGCTTGAGAAAAATGTCATGGAGGTACCAAACAATCCTCCTAATCCTATGAAAGTAATTCAACATGGGTGCCAAACCGCGAACAAGGTTCTAATTAGGGCACCCATCAACGATAGGCTCTACCACCTGAATTACAACACTTCTAAACAAAAAATGAGGTTTCTTGTTGCAACTTCGTGGGGTCGATCCCAAGGAAGAAAGAATCAAGAAATGAATAATGTAAAAATTCATGAAAGGGAAAATCTAACCTATATTCTAGTTTTAAGATCATTACCCATGAGAACGGATCAATATAAAAGAAAAAGTATCGATTCCCTGAGCATGACTTACAGTAGTTGGTGGGTTGTATTCAATGTGACTTGAAGAAGTTGTTGAAAGGTCTCCAACATGACTCGCAAAGGTTGGTGATTGGACTCAAACATGACTGGTAGAGGTTGGTGACTGATGCCAATATGACTAGTAGTGACTGGAATTTTTCTCATGACATGACTCACCGAGGATATTTGCTTGCCCCCAACATGACTAGCAGAGGCTGACAACACATATTGAATGTCACTAGAAGAGGTTAGTGTCTTAGTGCCAGTATGAATCACATTGACTTGACTCTTTCTCCTAGCATGACTCACACAGGCCAATTTCTTTCCCCCAACATGACTAGTAGAGGCTGGCGACACGTCTCAAATGTGACTAGAAGAGGTTGGTGACTAATATCCAAGATGACTCATAGAGGTCGATGAATTAGTGTCAGTATGATTCGCAGTGACTATAATTTTTCTTCCAGCATGACTTGCTAAGGCTGGTGTTTATGGAAAAATTCGCTTATGCGGTTACAAACTAATATCCCTAGTTTGGGAACCCAAAGATAGAACAAAAAAACACATAACATGTTTCTTCCCTTAGATTCATATAATTGAAATATTAACAAGTAAATAATAGACTCTTAACTTTTTACTAAATATTGTCCTTGCTAATTATATCTCCCAGCTTGATCCAATGCTTTGAGATGGAAACATGCATAGGAAAACTAGCTCAGTTGAAAAAGAAACAATAATATTTTGATAAATCTATACAAATGACAAAGGAGAAATGTAATAAAGACAATTAAAAATATTTATAGGAAAGAGAAAATGTTACTGTATCGATAAATAGTTGAAGAGTTACAACCAATTCCTTTGTGTTGTGAAGCTCCTTCCAACAAGCTCATTTCTCCAATACCCACAGTGCATCCATGATATCCATCACCATCAACTGACTAATTTATCTTAGATTGAATCTCTCAAGGACAAATAAATGATAAAAATCTTCTAATCACAAACGAGAAGAAAGAAAACTACAAACCGTTATTCTTCATTAACCACTAGACTTTATTTATGAGAGAATTTCCCTTTTATATATTGAAACGGAGGTTGAGATGCGAGGTTAGGATCTCCCCAAATCAAGAGTAGGGATGAGATCCAAACTGATTGGAGGACACCTCATATCCAAATCTTCTCTTCTAGAAGCTTCATGAATTTAATCTTGTTCTCCTCTTTTTGACAATATCACACTCTGAAGTGGTGCAAACTGAGACACTGTTGCACCCTACAGTCGTGAAAAATGTGACACTTAAAGGTGTCGCATGCTGCAATGGTGAAACATCTGACACTCTATTGAAATAGGGATTTAATGACCCTTTCTACATGAATTAACCCTTTTACATGTTTTCCTCCTTTCAAAGAAAGGTTTTTCTTCAAAAATCAAGGCTTTTATGCTCTGGATGATAGAGGATAAGTGAACATCATCAGTTGCGACAAAATGTTGTGTAACGAAATGGCCCCCAAAGTATGAAGCTAGAAAGGGGTGAGAGATGAAATACTTTGTCTTGTGGGTATTGAAACAAAGAACTCATTGTTTGGAGACCTGTCAATAACAAACCAAGAAATACAGTATCATCACTGAGGTATGCATTCCCATACTCATAATACAAATGACTAAAATCATAAGAGATCATATACAAAGATCCATTTCAAGTAAGATAGGTCATGGCCACTGGATTACACTATGGATCCATGCCATAATATCTCAAATCCGAACATAGTCACCAAAAATACACTATGGATCTATGTCATAATAACTCAAATTTGAACATAGCAATGAGACATACACTGTGGATCTATGTAACAATACATTCTGAAAATACTCCATTGCAACCTGGATCTTATCAAACAAGATCCAGGGTATTTATTTCTATCCTTCCAAAGTACAAATCTAACCATGTGAATATAGGTGTCGAGGTCGAACATGGTAGAAACCGTGTGATTACTAGTCAATCATGAAAACCATTAACAAATGTGAAAGCATTGAGTAATGATGAAGATGTCCCTCAAGGTAAATAACTACATTGTATTGAGCATGAATAGATGATCTGGATTCAAACACACATAGAATCATTCGATCAAAGGTCATTGATGAAAACATGTCATAGAAGGTGAAGAAAATTTCCATTGAGGCATGCAGGTCCCAATGTACTGAAGGTTTCTAAAACAAATTCCTAGATAATGTGTTGATGCTAATAGGAAGTGATCCGTCGCAGGAGGGAATTGATGTATCCCTCATCAAGGAGACAAAATAGGTACACGTATTTGAATTATATTAGAGTATAGAGTGATTTGGGACTAACTCAGAGATGGCTAATGTGATAGAAAGATTTTGGTTGGACTTCGCTTGAACATATTGATGACATGAAAACTCTCTTGGTATAAATGACTCAAAATGAGGACCCCATACCAAAACATAACTTGGAGAAAGGTATGATTGAAAAGAGACAAGTGGATTTCCCAATCTGACACGAGAAGTGAAAGAGTGTCATGTTCAAGAGTGACTTGTTGCAAAAAATTAATATAGATTTAATACAAGTTCCCTTCCTAATTTTTCCCCACCACTTATGGTGAGTAATGTTTTATTTTTTAAACAAGCTTGAGGAGGATAACATATTCTTTTACTATAAGCTCATCCTTCGGATTAGTCCTTTAGAGTATTTTTAACGAACCCTAGGAAGGTGTGGTTCAGTTCCATATGGGTCTTTCAATGTATGTTTTATGAGTCTAGAGAAAGTAAACTCAGTGGTATTTCGTATTTAGGGAGTTTGAAAAACACTTAAATAAAATGCCAAGGTTAAATTTTTCATAAATTTAGTCCCCCAAGCCCAAAAATGTGTAAAACAATACCTAGGAGAACTCTTCCAGTCGTGATTGACTAGAGTATTCATTTTTTGTAATTAGTTTGATGAGACCAAAAAATAGATTAATTATCGCTCAACCGACCTACTTTCTAATTCATTTTAACGAGCGTGAAATAAATAAAGATCGCTCAAAAATATTTTCATGTTTAGGGAGTCTGAAAAGAGATTAGAGGAGACTCCAAAGGGTTCCTTTTTCTTATAGCTTTTATGAGTTCGAAAAATTTATAAAAGTATACTTAGTAACCTATTCGCATGTATTGACAAGCACGAGAAAGAAAAAATAATGATATTTGTAACCTATTCTCATTTATTTACAAGCATGAGAAAGAACAAAGACTAAGCTCGATATTGGTTTCATTTTTACACAAGCTTAAAAAAAAAGTAAAAATATGTTTCGGTAGGTTTCATTTTTTCACGAGCTTGAAACTAGAAAATAAAATATACTCAGAACCAATTTCATTATTTAATGAGCTTAAAACCGAAAACTAACTGTGCTAAGAACTTTCCAATGTAATTTCCAAAGGTTTCGAGGGAGGATACCCATGGGTGGTTGGTACTTTTCCACTAGCTTGAGAAACTAGCATCTTAACTCTAGCATGATGACCAGAGGATGAATACATACCCCCCCAAGCTTCATTTCATTAACCGCATCTTCTCCTATCACTAATTTCTATACCGAAATGTACTCTTTGTTACGAATATAAAAAAATTCACCAGAGAGGGAGGAAGAAAGAGAATCAATTGACCCAGGTCGAAGAAATCAAGGTTCAAGTTGTATGATTTATAATGAAAGACTCTAATTAACGAGAGAGGTGGCTATTTAAGTTTTTAACAAGGTTGACAAAGGAATAAAATTATTCTCATAAGAATCTATTTCATTTTTTAATGAGCTTGACACAGGAAAAAAACTATGCCCATAACCTCTGGGTTCGATTCCCAGACCATTGTTTCATTTTTTAATGAGCTTTCCACATAGAAGAAAAACTATGCTTGTGGTTGGTTTCATTTTTTAAAGATCTTGAAATCAGAAATAAACCATGCTCATAACCTCTTCTTGATCATGGCTTCCAAGAGATCTTCGTTGGATGGAATAATAATAATATGCAAGGAATACATGTCGAGGGCCACAATAGGGGTAAGGATATCATACTCCAATATCCCTATTGAAGAGATTACAATATCAAATGTCATATCTAAATATAAAGAAGATGAACATGCAATGAGAGGTTCAGTTTCTTCGAAAGTTGAAAGCATGGAATGTGTCGCCACATAATTAACCTGTGGTGGGGGAAATACCTCTTGCAAATAAGGACCATTTAGGGATGGATGGTGGCTAGAAGTCAAATTAGGACCAACAAACAAAAGATGATCGATAGTCACAATTTTGGAACCTTCAGAGGTTGATGAAAAAGGTTTTTTGGAACTCATGGACCACATGTCTAAGACCTTGGGAATACCAGAGAAATCCTTAAGAAGGTGGTCACCCTTACAAGTAATTCAAGGGAATTTAGGCTTTTCAGTTGTCTTGGTAGGATTATGAACCTCATAAATATTCCCGGCCCGATTGAAAATAACTAATTGAATACTTCGAACATGTCCTATAGTGGTTGGAATTTTTTCCCCTTTCTTATTTATCTTCTTCTTAATCTTTCTTTTCTTCTTATCCTTATCCACCTGGTTACTAGCTTCATATATTTTACTAGGAGAAGGAGAATTAAGGGAAGAATATGCCACAAGAGAGAAGAAAGTGAAGGGTCAACATGGGGTCGATTTTCTTAGGGTGAGGGGCCTACATTCAAAGGACCAGGATCATTCGAGATCACCAGAGTGGAGAAAAACCATACCTGTAACCCGGTAGTGAGTCGGGGAAGATTTAATATGTAAATATAAGGACCAATGTTTCTAAAAGAAGGAAACATGAAAGGTTCCCTAGGAAAATGGGTTCCTTCAATGGTAGTTCCGAGAACTAATTCCATATATCCAAACTCAATCTAAGGTATACTAGGGAAAAAAGACAACACATGCTAAAAATAATCTAGGAAGCAAAGAGGAAAACAAAGCTTCCCACAATGAAACCACTAGTTGGTGATGAAATCAAACATTGTAGGATCAAAATGAAAAGGGGCTGAGATAGGGCAGGTGGAAAAATTATGTTTCCGACCTACTTAACGGACTTACACCCCGGTGCACGTTCCATCACGGTATAACTGCGGGTTACCCTCCAAGGATCCCGAGTGAGTTTAAAAAATGTTTGTTCTAGGTACAACAAATACTTTCCTCTTCACCATCACCTTGTGTATAATCCCTAAATATTATGGCCACTAAGGTTACCACTTACAATAGAAAGTCCAGGGTAAATGTTCGAAAGTTGGGTATACATGCAAGGGTAGGGATGACACCCTAAATCCCCTTGAGAGGTGCTTTTGATCAAAGTGTGTCCCTCCCAAGTGATCCCCAAGTTTCTAACGAAACCATTTTTAATACGTGTAGACCACTCCACCAAAACCAATGAAGTGGGGTTAGTTACTCTGCTAGTTCCGATGTGACCTCGTGATTAACCCTTGTGTGAGAAGGGATACCCAAGACAAATATTTGGAAATCATATTTCTCTCCCTATCGCAATATCCTACATTTTTTTAATATCTTTGGAGAGTTTTCCTCACCACCTATTCAAAAGCTTTATAATTAAGCTAATGTAGGTGTGCAAAGCCCTAGAAAGCAAAATTTCTAGATGGATTCTATTAACACTTGATTATTAGGTTGTTGTTTAGTCAAGAGTATTTTTGTGAAACAAATGGTATTATGACTTGACTCTTAAAACCATGCAATATGAAAATGAACTAAAAATGTTTCAATTTCAATGAATGCTAACTATGGAAAGGAGAAGAGTCTTTTTGATTCCCAAATGAAAAATTCCCCAAACTTTCATAAAAAATAAGCCATTCAATACTAAAATCAACTAAATATGCCTCCCCACTAATGTAATGGAAGAATACAATTTTTTGAATTCAAAGATAAAAATATGTACCAGTATATATCCTTGGAAAAAAAAATTCAAGCAATATGTATTTTTTTTTTTTGCAAAATGAATTACTTAATAAAAAATAAAAACTCTCTTTTAAAAGATTTCAAAGAAAAATACTTTGAGAAAACCAATTAAGAGCTAAATTGAAAGACACTCGAAGACAAGGCTAAGAGATTATACCTCTTTCAAAAACAAACAAACATTGCCAAAAACAAAGTAAAAAATAATGGAAAATCACAATAATTGAAACAATGGTCAAGAACAAGCTCTAAAACTATTGAGAAGACTATCAAGCAAATCTAAAACTCACAATAAAAGTTATATATGGGATTTGGGAAGAAAACAATCAAATAACATTGTTTTTTTCAAGCAATTTGGCGGGCTAGTGTGGAACACAGTGCGGCAACTAAGAGTGTCATAGGATGATGAATAATAAAATGCAACAATGTTTGTTTGTATATCAAAGATAGGGTGTGATAGACAATAAAACTTGGAAAAATAAAAATTTATGAAAAAATTCTAGTGAATTTCAAGGCCTACTAATGATACAATATTAGGTGATGACTTAGAAAATTAAAACAAGGCAAGGTAGAAATACCAAGAGAACAAATCAGAAGGATTCTCCCCAATATGGTCGCCAATTTTTTTTTTATGGAAAAGTTTGTTTATGTGGACAAAAACCAATCTCCCTATTTTTGGAACCCAAAGCTAGAAGAAAATAACACAGGACATGTTTCTTCCCTTTGATTCATATAATTGAACTGTTAACAATTAAAGGATAGACTCTTACCTTTTGACTAAAGTTTGACCTTACTAATTCTACCTCCCATCTTGATCCAAAAATTTGAGATGGAAACCTATGTAAGGACACACGATAGCCAACGAAAGAAGAAACATTATTTCAACAAATCTATACAAATGACCAAGGACAAATGTAATCAAGACAATTAACAATATTTATAGGAAAGAGAATGTGTTACTGTATCGATAAATAATGGAAGAGTTACAACCAATACCTTGGTGTTGTGAATATCCTTCCAACAAGTTCATTGCTCCAATACCCACAAGGCATCCATGAGATCCATCACCATCAACTGACTACTTTAGCTTAGATTGAATCACTCAAGGCCAAAGAAATGATAACAATATTCTAATCACAAACCATAAGAAAAAAATATATCAACCATTATTATTCATTAACCATTAGTCTTTCTCTATGAGATAAGTTCCCTTTTATAGATTGAAAAGGAGGTTAGAATGAGAGGTTAGGATCTCCCCAAATCAGGAGTATGGGTGAGATCCAAACCAATCAAAGGACACCTCATATCCAAATATTCTCTTCTAGAAGCTTCACGAATTTCATCTTTTTCTCCTCTTTTAGACAATTTTTCACCCTAAAGTTGTGAAAATTGAGACATTGTTGCAGCCTACAGTGGTGCGAAAGGCGACACTTAAGGGTGTCACATGCTGCAATAGTGAAACATGTGACGTTCTATTGAAATATGGATTTAATGACCCTTTTTGGATGAATGAACCCTTTTACATGTTTTCCTTATTTGAAACAAAGGTTCTTCTTCAACAATCAAGTATTTTATTCTTTGGATGATAGAGGATAAGTGAACATCGTCAGTTGTGACAAAATATTGTGTAATAGGTGGTGACAGGCCTGAAGGATTGTTCATGACATGAGGATCATATCACATGCTTCAAAATATGACATGACCGGTGGGGAGGCTATTCTCACTCCATAATGAATCATAACTTGTGATGCAATGAAAAATCCTAAGGCTAACTAATATACAAAGAGAACGCTCCCAAATAAAACTAGAAGCCAATGCAGACAAACAAGAGAGGGTGACTAAAAAGGGGCCTCCTAAACTAAATAAGGTATGCATCTCCCAGGATGGGATTGAGACTCCCAAAAAATAGAGCGGAGGTAACATAATCAATTATAAGTACCCTTAGCGGCATGATAGTGCAATCAGTCAGACCCCTCCAAAGATAATATCCTCCATAAAGTTTGTTTGTTCTCTGATCCCTATCTGACTTAGCGTACCTGCAGAATAACACCTGCAAGTAACATATGTGGATACCTAGGATAGGGAACTAAGGTCATTGCAGTATAACCAATGCTCGGATGAACAATCACAGGTCAGGTTGACTGTATGTGCAGGGTAGCTAATCTTGAAGCTCAAGAAGCACCAAGGTACCTCAAGAACCCCTAGATACAAACAGAACCCCAGAAATATATTTGATGTTAGGAAGGAATTAGAGAGCTATCTCTACAAAAAAATTCGTGCAACCTCATGCTTAAATCTGGTTTTAATGGAGTCTTCCAAGAACACCAATTATACAATGGATTTCACCACTCCCTAGACATACACCTATGTTGAGTTTTGTAGCCTTGGATAAGTTTACTCACAAAATCGTATTCCAAGGCCCTAAATCCTAAAATTGTTTGTGTACCGTAAAATATAAAATATTTCTAATCAATTTTAACTACTGAGCGCTAATTTTAGTGCATTTTGTTTACTCAAGAGGTATGGTTGTGAAACTAATGGTGTTATGGCTCAACATATGAAAGAAGTGGATGTAAAAACAATGCTAAGTACTAGTTTTTTTTTCAACAAAAATGGTACGCTTGTAAATGTTTTCACAAGATGCAGTCTCTCTCAATTGAAATGATAATGAAATCTTTCGTAAAATAAAAATACTAATGGAATCTCAACAAAACTGCAAATGCTTCAAATAAAATGCAATTTTTTTGTATTTTCAATATAGGAAAATAAAAATGAAAAAACCATTTTTTTTGTATTTTCAGGATAAAGGAATCAAAATGAAAATTGAACTAATAACTTGTCAGAATGACCCTACTGCAAGCATGTGAAGACAAGTTAAGCAGAACACCAAGAAGCTACTACTCAGATCTAAATGCAAAGAAAAAAATGATAAAAATAAGAAGAAACAATTTTGCCAACAAATTGACAATAACACAGCTTCCTATCACTCTGTAAGCACTGAAAAGACAAAACAAAGACCCAAGAAGACTCAACAACACTCATAACCCACCTAGAAAACACCAAATTCAACCTAGAAGGTTTAAGAAAAGGTGTATTTGATTGTTTTGGGAATATAAGCGTATGCATGTGCCCTAGCCATAGGCATCCTGCGTATGTATGTGATTGTTCAAGGAAAACCTGTGTATGACAATAAAAACACTAATTGGGTAAGAATTAAGCTAAGAAACTCAAATATCCAACAATGTACAAGCTGCTAAGCTACATGCAACACAAAAAATCAAGTAAACAAAGAACAATAAAAGAGAAAAATAACCAACTAACCCCAAAATGGAGAATCCCCAGTGGAGTCACCAATTCTATTACGAGGAATAAATCTCTATCATTTTGGGTAGGACCACAACAGGCGAAATGGCACTAAGAAATCAACTAATATCTCAAGTATGCTCGATACCTACAACTTGTCCTCAACATCCAAGATACACAAGCATATGGAAAATATATGAAATATTAGCATATAAACTATCATAATCCATTAATATGTATAGAAAATTTTCTCATAGAAAATAATATAAACATTTTCAACATATATTTAGACAAGAAAAGAGTAATTCTATTAACATAACTAGGAGGAATATATAGGTGACAACCTTCTATATCAACAACTCGTCGAAACCAATAAACTAACTCCCTCCACATGGGCCTTCAACAATTCAATCCTGCACAAGACAATCTCACAAGTTCTAGGAGTAATTGGGTTCCTCCTTCATAATATAGGGAGAGCTTTGGGGATAAACATGAGGAGAGTTCAGACTTAAAGGACTAAGGGATGTGGACTCAAGGAAGTAACATGCAGAAAAATTTCTCGAGAGTGTACTTTCTCTCAAGTTTTCTCCCTTATTTTTTCAATGCTTGTATATAGCTCAATTTATAGCCTTAAAAGGGAATCGAAGGGTCAAATCATAGTGTTTCAGCATATGAAAGGCCAAGGATCATGGATCCTATGACTTGACATGGAAAATATGAAATATTTTTAATTTTGAGAAAAAAACCCAATGTACGTGGGTTGGAATGGAGAAAACCATGTATATGCATGTTGTATAACTGTAGCCCACATATATGTATAAAATTTTGAAATTTTCACTTTTGACTGAGAAAAATGGGAAAACTAATTTTGCATAGGAAAAGGTAGGCCACCAAAGCATGATGTATAGGGTGTGGAAAAAATTTCTATAACAAGAATATTCCAAAATTCAAATGAAGACCATTGAACAGTTGAAGAACACCTCGGAAGAGAAGTCGACCGATACTAAAATAATAAAGTGGAAATATAATTTCTAGGAAGAGAAGTTAGCCCACATAAATAATAAAGTAAATATGAAGATACATAATAAGAATTCACCGTGTATAGGTTCCCAAATTAGTATAAATATATGGTTGGATCATTTCATTTGTACAACTAGAAATTTATCCTTCTGCACTATGAACTAGAACATAGTTACCAACTTAATGAGAACTGTGACCTCAAAGCTAGAACTCTGGCAAAAAAAACCCATATTTTTGCATAAAAAACAACAAAATCAACCCCCAAATAAAAACATGGTGCTAATGGTAGCACCATGTTTTAAAACGGGGTCAAAATTACAAAATTTTTCAAACATGGGCTTCAAAACATAGATAGTAGATCAGAAAAACCTTAAAATCAGCACCTAAAAACAAATACGATGTTTTTGAATTTTTATAATGTGGTAAAATAAATTACTGTAAACAAAATCATAAAAGAAACCCTTAAATGTTGAGTTTTTAAATGTTATTATCACGCAAAGCACAAAGTAATACATAATGCCATGAAAATATCACAATAACGTTTTAATAATTTTTTACTTTTAATAATAAAACAGTAAATACAAGTTACATTGAATGAAACATAAATAATTTCTTAAAAGTATTTTTATATTGACCATATTCAAAACATGAGCTATGAAATTTTATGACCTAACAGAATGGTGAAAAACAAAGAAAAACTAGGAAGAAATGAAAAAAAATTAAATTTCCTCGAAAAACAATAATTTAAAAAACAAAAATACTTTTTTTTTTTGTTAAAAAGAAGAGAAAAAAATCCCTTCAAACTTAAAAAAAGAAAAATAAAATGAGAAAAAAAAGTGAAAAGTACTCAAATTTCAATAAAATATTAAAAAAAAAAATCTAAAAAAAAATAAAAAAAATAACAAAAACACTAATATTACTTTTACTTTTTTTTTCCAACGAGAAATTAACTCGATTTATATTAGAGATATAAATCATTTACATCACAAGTAGCCATTACAATTCGTCCCGGAGACCCAGCCGGATTTGACCTCAAGACCTCCTCCCAACACTTGGAGAAAGGTA
>ML778982.1:230956-301733 GCA_009831015.1 Picea engelmannii
TTATATTAGAGATATAAATCATTTACATCACAAGTAGCCATTACAATTCGTCCCGGAGACCCAGCCGGATTTGACCTCAAGACCTCCTCCCAACACTTGGAGAAAGGTACTTGTCATTACCAACCGCGCTGTCTCACGGGACTCTAATATTACTTTTACTTAAGCTACAAATTTATTTAAATATTCTTTTTGAAAATAAATATGTAACTATATAACTTTGTTAATAATGTAACAATGATATTATAACAATGTTATGTTATAACAATGTAATGATATAACACTGTTATGTTATAACAATGTTATGATATAACAATGTTATATTATAACATTGTTATAATATAACAATGTTATATAACATTGTTATAATATAACAATGTTATATCATAACATTGTTATAATATAACAATGTTATATCATAACATTGTTATATTATAACAATGTTATAATATAATATAACAATGTTATAATATAATATTGTTTATGTATTTTTACATGTTTATGAATTTGTTTTGTGTAAATTTTATTTTTTTAAGACTTTTGATATAAAGTTTACATTTTTTTTTTAATTGTAGTTTTAAGTTTTTTCAACTTATTTTTGTTAATTTTTATTTAAATTTTGTACCAATCATTTTATTTTAAGTTTTTTAATTTGGGGTTTTGTGTATATGTTTTTAATTTTTGGGGTTTTTTTCACCTTTTAAAAGTTTTTTTGGGTTATAATTTTTTCTTTTTACCTTTTTCTTATTTTTTTTTTCATTTTCTCTTACTTTATATATATATATTTTTAATTTTATGGTTTTCTTTTCCTCTTTAGTTTTTTAGGTTTTTCTCCAATGGTTTTTTCTCATATAAATTTCTTTTTAAAATGTTTTTGTTTTTTAAATTTGTTTTTTAGTTTTAAATTGATCCAAAAAAATGAATTATATTTTTTTGCTAAATATTTAAAAATAGTATTATTTAACTACAATTATTTTCTATGTATTGAAGTAAGGTAATTTTTTTTTTGTTAAACATGATATTTTCCACTATATTTAAAATGTATGGAACCATAACTTAATTAAGGACAAATAATGATATGAAAACTCTTAATTTCAAAAAAATAAATGGTGTACAATATTTTTAGCATTGGATGAAGCATGGAAATATGATTAACAACACCATTGAATAAAAAAACAAAAAACAAATAGAAAAGTTTGAAACATCTTTGAGAAAAAAGAAAAAAAAATAAAAATTGAACAATTTGAAAATAAATCAACAAATGAGCATTTAAAAAAACAAAGTGGAAACCTTATGTATCATAAAATTTAAAATATCAAAAAACCACCTAAAAATGGGGGGGTGGGGGGGGGGGGAGGGTTGCTACCGGTAGCACCATTTTTAAAAACGGGGTAAAAAACTTAACCCCCCCAAAAACGAGAACTCTTTAGAGTTCTCGTTAAGTTTGTAACTATGTTTACAGAGTTCTCGTTAAGTTGGTAACTATGTTTAGGAAACTAATAGCTGCAGTTGTGGCATTTTCCTTTTATTTCAGTTCTCATTCTCTTGGACAGTGTGCCCCACTTGGGGAAGCATATTATTAGTGGCTCTTGCTAGTCTGTCTTATGCGCTACCTCTGGAAGAGTTGTGTGGTGTTTCTCAGTTGCTTCATGCTGGTTGTCAATAACAATCGTAGTCGTAGTTGTAGTTGTAGTAGTAGTTGCAGTCATAGTTGTAATAGTAGTTTTGGTTGTAGTAGTAGTTATAGTTGTAGTTAAAGTTGTAATTGCAGCTACCAGTTACTAGTTGTGCTAGTTTTGAGGTGCACTATCTTGCTCTAGTGATGCACCTATCTTGCGCCAGTTCTGTGGTGACTTAGTTGTCTACCCTCAGCAAGTTTTGACAAAAGGAAGAGATAATATTTGTTATCAAGGTTTCTTCATTGTTGTTTTTCTCTTGTGAATAGATATTTTTCATGGTTGTATTGGAAATATTCTCTCTAAGAAAGTTTGGTTGGGGTTTTCCTAGGATAAATATTTGTGTCTTCTTGTGATTATTTATCTGCTGCTTATATATTTTAGTATACGGTTAGTGAATGTTAAAAGAAGATAAAAATGTTATAGTAAATATAATGTTAACAAAACTAATGAAAATATAACATGGTATGAGAGTTAAGTTTCCTTCAGAATAGTCTAACCACTGAAAGGAAGATCGTGAGATTTTCCACTTTGTTGAAATTTGTCGCTGCACAATTTTCTTTTGTCAAGTTCATTGAGCACTTATTATAAATTTGATTGGGACAAATTTTACCATAGATCAACTCACCTTTCTCTAGCATGTGTGTTTCATATTTCATATTGACTTTCCATCGAAGTTGAATTCATTTAGGGTTTTGGGCTTGTTAACATTTTCTTGGACATTGAAACTTCTAATTCATATTTCTAACTTTTTCTTGTTGATGTAATGTCTTAGATTAGAAGACAAATCTAGATGGTGAACTCATATATAAAATGAGGTAGTTTGCAAGAGATGTACATTTGGAAATATGACATTTATCCAAGAAGTGATAGTAGATCCAAAGGGATCTTAGATCTAGTGCACTTAGAGGAAGCCCAAGAGTTGCAAGCAATAGTGACGATGTCTTCTATATAACAACTCAAATGGGACAACAACAACTAGGCTCCAGGTTTTCATATCAGGTTTGATATTTTATAACTGCAGCTTAAAGGATTTGTTGTAGCTAGAACAACAGTCTTTAGAAGACTATTAATGTTGAGTCCTATTGCTATCAATTGTTTAGTAACATTTGAATATTGTTGGTACGATGATCATTATACTCATTGTTCATTATTAATAACACACTTATTTACAAGATGAATTGATATCCTCTAAAATATGTTCTTGGTTTTTGACCTTGTCCTAGGTAGGTTATCTTGCAAATTACATGGAGGTTACCATGGAGATGTTGTTGTTCTTGTTTCTTGTTCCGAGAAAGTTACTATGGAGGAATGATTGGTCACAACACTTGAAGATTGTTGAAGAATATTGTTCTTATTTCTTGTTATTGTATTTTTTTTTTGGCTCTTGTCCTAGGAAGGTCATTATTATTATTCTTATCATAAGAATGTTGTTCTTGTCTGCTATTTTCCCTTTTTGTTTCTCTTGTTTTGGATAGGTCACATGTGATATCTCTAAGAGGGAGCTATAATGACAATTGCAGAAGGAAACAAATTAGATGGTTTGTAACTGAGACATGAAGCATACTATCCAGACATAGAACTGTGTACATGACCGTACACATCCATGTAACAACGGAGAAGAGGATGAAGTCCGAACCTTCTGGAAAGAAGGGTAATTTCGCAGGATACATAGTATATCATATGGAGATTGATTGTGAGGATAATAAGGCTCCAAATGATGATCGTATAGATCCCTCTAGTTCAGTTGATCATTGTTCAAATCATCACGAAGAGTGAGTAGATCAAGAAAGGCCTATCTAGAAATGTTGTAGTGATGAGGAAGAGACCAACATGGTCCCGTGATAGTTTGTAGGATGCAAAGGGCATGCAGTTATATGACATTTATGATCCATATCATGAGGAGGAGTAGATGGATCCACCAGTGGTGATTAAGGTGGCCCCACCAAGTACCATCTCAGAAGGAGCCAGAGTTCAGAAGGATTCATCCCTCAAAATCCAGTAGGGATGAACAACCTCTCAGTATAGTTCATATGAGATCAAACGTAAGAAAAATTTAGTAGATGAAGAGGGATAAGATGGGTCCAAAGTTATACTGATTCACATGGAGTCAAATCCCATAGGGAGCATGCATACTAAGAGTGAGCCTCATCTAAGAGAGATTTAGTCTACTCATAGGGGGTGGACCATGAGAAGACCTTTTCCCCAACAGAACATATCCCAGAAGATCATAATGAGATAGTATATCCATAGATACTTGTAGATATACCCAAAGAAATTACAGTTACCAAGAAGATACCAACATGGATTCATAACACTTTGAAGGAAGCTGAAGGACATGAAGCTCCCAGAAGCTCTTTTAGAGAGAGAAAGTGACCACTGAAGTTTTCCATCTATGTGGAATTGATGAGTAAAATCATTGAATCATAACCTTCTAATTTTGAGGAAGCTTCTAAGTAGCAAGTTTGGAAGGATGCCATGATGGAATAATATTATTCCATCATGAAGAATGATGTTGGGAAGTGCTTATGAGACCATAAGGGAAGTAAATAGTGACTTCCATGTGTATCTACAATATCACACATATTTCATATGGCAGCATAGAGAAGTACACAACTATATTTTTGGCTAGAGGAGTTTCCCAGAAACATGGAGAAGACTATGATGTGACACTTGCTCCAGTAGCCATAATACATGTACATAGAGTAGCCACAAGATACATGAGAAGGGTATCATGTCTACAAATTGAAGAAATATTTATACGGGCTCAAGAAGGCATACATGGCATGGTATACAAGGACAAACAATGATTTGATGAGCATGGGAATGGTTTCCCATTAATATTTGATAACTTGTTTCTTACAGGGGATGAGAAGCTCACATATGGGAGAAAGAGGGAACTCACTTTAGAGTTTGAAATGAAGAGTTTGTATTTGATGGGATTAGAAGTGTGGTAGAGACAAGATAATATTTTCCCTAGTTAAGGAAAATATACAATTTATATCCTATAGATATTCGAGATGATGGAATGCAAGTCCATGGCCACACCTATGGTTACAAACATGAAGCTCTTGAGTAATTCATCTTCAGATTTGGTTGATCCCATGATGTACAAATAGTTGATCGGATCACTGATGTACCTGGTTAATGCGAAGTCAAATATATGATTTGCAATGAACACATTGAGTCAGTACATGGTTGATCCTAGACTTGTACATTGGAAAACAACAAAACATATGTTGAGGTATCTGCATGGTACAGTCGGATATGGACTTAGATATGTATAAGATGGTGAAGTAAATTTTCAAGGTTATACAGACTCTCACTGGGAGGAGAGTGCAGTGGACAGGAAAAGTACATCAGAATGTTACATCAGTTTGGGATCAGGTATGATCTCACATTTAATCATAAGACAAATGTCAGTGGCACTTATTACAATAGAGGCAGAGTATATTGCAACAAGTGTTGCAAGTTGTGAAGCAGTGTGGCTTTGGAAGTTGCTTGCATGGTTATTTGATCTAGATTTGGAGCCAAATTTGATATACTATGATAATAAAAGTTGTATGAAGCTTTCAAAGAATCCAATCTTTCATGAAAAATCAAAGAATATAAAGATGAAATAAAATTACATCTAAGACATGGTGTAGAAAGGAGCATTGGAGCTCTAGTACATATCCATATATGGGAAGATATCAGACATTCTCACCAATATTCTGTCTAAGGTGAAGTATGAGTACTTTAGAGATAAGCTTGGAATGATGCAGAATGTCCACCCTTGTTGAGAGGGAGGTGTGATGTTTCTCCTCCAGTGGGATTCTCTTTGGACAAAGGTTTCCTAGATCAGTCATGTGGAGTGACAAAGGGAGTAATATGTGTCCTGGTACAAGTCTTGGGACTTGTAGAATAGTCTTAGGACCATGGCGTAGCCTTGGGGCTATGGTAGCAGTCTTTCCCAGTGGATGTGTGTGAATGGGACTACTAGGAGAGGAGAAACATCATATCATAGTCATATAGACTACTGGATAACATGATAGTCATTATGTGCTACTAGTTGATTGTTGGATAGCATGGTAGTATCTTTGCGCTACTAGCTGATTTCTACGTAGTTGTGGAGACTACTAGACAACATGGTAGTAGATTTGTGCTACTAGTTGATTGCTGGATAGGATGGTATTATCTTTGTGCTACTAGTTGATTACTAGATAGCATGGTAGTATCTTTGTGCTACTAGTTCATTGTTGTGTAGTCGTGGAGACTACTAGCTTACATGGTAGTAAGAAGTGTGCTACTAGTTAATTGCAACATAGTCATAGAGACTATGGAAGAAATTTTGAGCTACTAATTGCATGGTCATATCCTTGGGGTTACCGGATGATTGCATCATAGTCATAAGACTATGATAGTAGTATTGGGACTACTAGAATACATCTTGGAAGAATACATCCATATCTAAGAGGGAGTGTTCATTTTTTGGTAGATGTAGGAGGTATTTCCTCCTGCAAAACCTTTATTAGAAGATAGGAAGATTCCATAAGTAAAAGGAATACCATTGAACAATTTAAGAACACCCCAGAAGACAAATCGACCCATAGGAAAATAATAAAGTGGAAATATAATTTCCAAGCAGAGAAGTCATCCCACATAAATAATAAAGTAAATATGAAGACCCAAAATATGATGTTGGCCCCATACATGCACCCAGATTAGTATAAATAGACATATGGATCATTTCATATGTACAGTTAGACAATTTTCCTTCTGCAGCATGCACTTGGAAGCTAGCAGCTACGGTTGTGGTGATTTCTCTATTTCTAGGTTTTCGTTATCTTGGAGAGTGTGCCCCACTTTGGAAAGGTTTTCCTGGTGGCTCTTTGTGGTATCTCTTGTGTTATACCTCTCGAAGAGTTGCGCTAAGGTAGTTTGGTGTTTCCAAGTTGCTTTGTGCTAGTTGTTAGTAGTAGTTGTAGTTGCTTCATGCTAGTTGTTAGTAGCAGTTGTAGTTGCAGTAGCAGTAGCAGTTGTAGTTACAGTAATAGTAGCAGTTGCAGTTGCATTTGCATTTGCATTTGCATTTGCAGTTGTTGTTACAATTACCAGTTGTACCAATTCTATGGTGCTCTATATTTTTCTAGTGATGCACCTATCTTGAACCAGTTTTGTGGTGACTCAGTTCTTCACACTCACTAGGGTTTAACAAGAAGAAGAGACAAGTATTTTTTATCAAGGTTTCTTCATGGTTGGGTTTCTCTTGTGAATAGATCTTGTTCATGGTTGTGTTGGAAAGATTCTTTCTAAGTATAGTTGGTTGGGTTTTTCCCCGAGTTTGGGGTTTTTTGAGGATAAATATTTGTGTCTTCTTGTGCTTGTTTATTTTTTCTTATATATTTCAGTATATGGTTATTGAATGTTCAAAGAAGGTACAAATGTTATGGTAAATATAATGTTAATAAAACTAATGAAAATCTAACAGGTATTAAGGTGATATTACTTTATTACTAGGACTTGGATTTTTCTCTCTTGAGTATTTTCAACTTCAAAACCCAAGGCCTTCAAAGTGGTGTCACTATAAAACAAATATTTTACCCCTCTTAGTAGTTCAAGAAACTGATGAGAGGGAGGTTTAACACCTAGTTAGTTTTTGCCACTTGGGATAATCCCAAGCCACTCATTAGTAGCTACAAACCAAAATTATAATATAACCATTATGATACATAGGTTGGGAAATTGGTCGCTTGCACACAAATAAATACATTTATTTTCATATAACCATATGATTTATAGGTACAATATTCAATCCATGAGTTGTGAATAACATTATAACAATGATAACCAAGATCCTATAACCATTTTACTTCTAGGCATTTAATAAAAAGCATCGTATGTTAATCAAATATGTTTGTGGGTTACTTGTATTAGATTAAGGTGATGTTACTATTGCATATCATCATAATCATAATAAACACACTGGAACCAAACCATCAAAAGCATATCATCAACTAAGAAAACCATGCCAACAATTCCATGATAAGAATAAGAAAATGAACTCTAGCAACCATGAATAATCACAATAGTATTGAAACAAAATATATTTTAGATTTTCACTTCAAACATTCTTATGACCTTAGTGCACACTAGATTTGTGTCGAATAGTTACCTATCTTAGAAATAATAGTGATGCAGGAGCATCTCCAACAACAAGCGAGTGTGGGGCAAGCACCAATGCATTTTGGCACATGATGAATTGTTTGAAATGTTTTGAAGTTGGATGCACCAAACTTAAATGTAATAGTTAAGAAAGAGTGTACTTGTAGATTGTAATCAGACCTTGAGCACCCCACTCTCGTCCGAAGGACTAAGATGCATTTATGCTAGTAAATGTAAGTAGGTAGCTTTGAATTCTTTGATTAGACAGTTTTAGGAGCCAGAGGGAAAACGGATATAGAAAACCTCACTTGTATCATTGTAACATTAGCAACAAAATCAATCAAGAGAGCATAGGAGAGAAGAAGTAGAGAGTTGTGTAGAGTAAAACCCCATGTACAAAAGTTCTAGATTAATACAAAGATCTTTAGTTCAGACTCATGGTGTTCAATTGCTTTCTGTGTTTGTACATGTTGATTGATATATGCTTGTTTACTCTTTGTTATGCATTTGTTTTGATGTGTGAATGTATTATTTCATGTTGAATGTCTGAAATCTAAAGAGAGGGAGAGGAAGGAATGAGTTTCAATTATTTCTCTGTCTGAGCAAGAGTTTTCCTGCAAGGAGTGCAGTGAAATTGTTCGCAAGGTGTGCGTTGACAGAAGTCAGAGTTCGTCTCTGCAAGCTCAAGAGGGATAACATTGTTCTCATTCTCGCAGAAGTACAAGTTAGGCACAAGAGCCATGCAAGGTGTGTGCAGGCTGAGTAGACTCTCAGAGGTTGCAACCTAAGGGAAGAATTGGAGGACTACTGCTGCAAAAAGAGTGCACAGAGTCGAAGAGATTCAAATACATGGAGTGTATTTGAAGAAGTACCGCAAGGAGTGCACATAGGAATTTTCCCCAAAAGACTTGAGGATTTTTCAATCAAGCTCAGGAGGGATAGAGTCTTCGAAGTTGTCGAAGAGATGCTCAAAGAGGACCAGTGCCTTGAAGTATTGGAAGGAGGCATAGTGAAATTGTTTTGCTGGTGGACAAATTTTGTGAAGGCATACTTGTTCATTTCGCAGGAGTGTTAAGGAGGAATTGGACAGTCAAAATTCTCCATGGAGAATTCATGAAGTCCCGAGAACCATCAGATCATGTAGAGGAGTAGGGGAGTTATGGTTTAAAACCTTTACATCAATATTCGCGAGGTTGCGAAAGAAAAAGTACCGAAATAGTGAAATAATCTGAGCCGTCCATTAAAAGGAGGACACGTGTCGCGAGATCACCCGTATCGGGGATTCAAACATCAGAGGTCAGAAAGAGAAGTCCTTCAACATCG
Source organism: Picea engelmannii (assembly GCA_009831015.1). Lineage (NCBI taxonomy): Eukaryota > Viridiplantae > Streptophyta > Pinopsida > Pinales > Pinaceae > Picea > Picea engelmannii. The sequence goes on from ML778982.1 coordinate 240,097, forward strand.
TGAGTGGCAAAGTCGCGAGAGAATCACAGCTATCCATCGGAGGAGGACAGGTCGAAGAGATCAAGGGATCTCGCGAAATTAGAGGTTTGTAAGGTGAGAGCCCAAAGATTGGGTGCTCCAAGTCGCGAGTAGAGAAAACAAGAGGAGAAAAGTCAACATCACCTCTCGGGGGTTCGTGAAAGAAAGGTGCCAAGGTTGGACAATTGAACTCGCGAAGTGGTGAGTAGCGAGAAGTGCTAGCGCTTAGCCTAGCCAATGGTTGCGTGAGGAAGGTGCTGACAGAGGAAGAGCCATACCTGTATCAACATTTCGGGTATCACGAGATTTAAAAGGAAGAGTTGGGAGCCTCGACTCATGAACTTGCGAGATTGTGAGTTGTGAAAAGGACCTTGGGTTAGGCCCTTGGTCATAGCGCTGTGGTCGCTTGGGGAGAAAGGAGTTCATGCCTAGTGCTGCTCGCATAGGGAAGCTTCCTGAAGGACCTATGGATTGATTTGAAAGGAGATTCCAACAGGGAATTTGAAAGAGCCGATCCGGCTCGAAGGGGTTAAAGAATGATCCTGTGAGCGGATCTTGGCCCAAGGGATGATAGGTATGCGTCAGTTGGTATCGGAGCTTGACTCTGTTTGTATACTTCATTATGGGAAAGCGAGAAAGAAATCTCAGCCATGCCATAGAGAAGAAGAGACAAACAAACACCCGATCCACCAGAGGAAAGGGAAATGCCAAGAGGAAGGGGTAGGTAGGTGCTAAATCCAGCCATGGAAAGAGAGATGCGTGACATACGTGCCAGAATATAGGACACGGAGACAACATAGAGGCGCACAACCGGTTTTGGAGATGTCAATGATTCTAAAAGTGAAGATGAAGCTGGACATGAAGGAGAAGAAGTTACAACAGAAGATGCAACAAATGAACGCTTGATTAGGGCTGTTGCAAGAATGGGTTCTAAGGAAAAAATGGATATGCCAGTATATGAAGGAAACCTGGATGTTGAAGATCTTCTAGAATGGATTAGAGCTTTGGACACATATTTTGACTATGAAGATGTCGAGAAGGAAAAAAAAGTCAAACATGCTGTCACAAGATTGAAAGGACATGCAATATTGCAGTGGGATGAGCTACAAGCTGACAGACGCTACAAAGGAAAGTAGAAAATCAAGAGTTGGGATAGGATGATTGTGAAGATGAAGGAAAAATTCATTCCCAGGGATTACCAAATTACTCTGTTTTAGAGAATGCAAAATTTGAGACAGAAGCTCATGACAATGAAGGAATATACTGAAGAATTCTATAGGCTAAACATCAGGGCAGGTCATCGTGAAAGTGATGATGAAAAAGTTGCCACGTACATGAATGGTCTGAGATACGACATTCAGGATGAGATGAGCATGATGACCATCCGAATGGTGGAAGATGCTTACCAGATGTCTCTAAAGGTTGAAGAGAAGCTGAGACGAAAGCAGGGTCAAAGAGGCCAAGGAAAAAGTCAAGCTAGAGGCAATTCAGTTGCCTAGGATAGAAATTAGAAACCCAAGGAAGAGTGGAAGAAACCTCAAACTCAAACTGAGAGAGGTGGAAGCTCAGAGAGAGGGCAACATACCGAACAGAGAGGTCAGTTTGCTGATGAAAACATTTTTCCTCGTAGTAGAGGTAGAGGAAGAGGAAGAGGTGGAGTGGTGAAATGCTTAACATTCAGAAAGGTCAGACATAAATCTTATGAGTGTCCATATAAGAAGAAATAAGGCGGTGAAACTCACATCGCCAAAGCACAAAGAAGGAATTTTGAGGCAGAGGATGCTGAAGGCAGAAGATCGCCAATGATGTGAAAAGTTCTCCTAACGCCAGAGAAGGAGGTGGAGAATCCAGTGCAAAGGAACAGTCTTTTTCGGACTACTTGCAAAACCAAAAATAGGGTATGCAAAGTCATTGTGGACAGTGGTAGCACAGATAATCTTGTTTCTACAAAGATGGTAGAAAAGATAGAGCTGGAAACTATTGAACATCCAAGTCCATATAGAGTCTCATGGCTACAAAAAGGACATCAGGTAAATGTCACTAAACAATGTTTAGTTGAGTTTAAAATAGAAGGGTATAAAGATGAAATACTCTGTGATGTCATTCCCATGGATGTTTGTCATCTATTGCTGGGTAGACCGTGGAAATATGATAGGAATGTGATTCATGATGGGAGGAAGAACACATACACCCTAGAGAAGAATGGGAGAACTCACATGTTGCTTCCAATCAAAGATAAAGAGGTGAAACCTGAAGTAAGAAACAATATACTTCTCATGAGTGGGAAGGAACTTCTTACAGAGATTAAGAAGAAGGAGGAACCACAATTCATTGTGGTCAGGAAGCCTAAAATTGTTTTAACCAGTACAAGGGTAAATGATTTACCGAAAGAGGTTTAGAAACTATTGGAATAGTTTGCTGACATAGTAGTGGACGAACTACCTTGTTCATTGCCACTGATAAGAAGTGTGAGTCATCATATTGATCTCATACCTGGAGCTAGTTTACCAAATAAAGCAGCATACAGATTGACGCCGTAGGAGAATGAAGAAGTCAAAATACAGGTCCAGGATTTAATGGACAAAGGGTTGGTTAGAGAAAGCTTGAGACCATGTGTTGTTCTGACGGTGCTCAGTTCGAAGAAAGATGAAGGCTGGAGGATGTGTACTGACTTGAGGGAAATCAAAAAGATAAACATCAGGTACAGATTTCCATTGCTAAGGATGGATGATTTGATGGATTGCTTGAGTAGAGCCAATTTTTTTTCGAAGATTGATTTGAAAAGTGAATATCACCAGATTCGTATGAGAGAAGGTGATGAATGAAAGACAACCTTCAATACTAATGAAGAGTTGTATGAATGGCTTGTTATTCCATTTGTCTTAACAAACACGCCAAATACCTTCATGAGGTTGATGAATGAAGTCTTGAAGGATTTCATCGAAAAATTTGTCATTGTGTATCTTGATGACATACTGATTTTCACTAAAACAGAGGCAGAGCATATGAAACATTTGGCTATGGTGACGCAGAGGCTACAACAAGAGAAGTTGTTGATAAACATGAAGAAATCCTCATTCATGAAGACAAAGCTCATTTATTTGGGATTTTTTATTTCTACAGACAAGTTGAAGATGGATCCAGATAAGGTGGAGGTGATTAAGAATTGGCCATCACCGAAGGGTATATTTGAGGTGAGATGTTTTCATGGATTGGCTAGTTTCTACTGAAAGTTCATATGGAATTTCAGTGGAATTAGTGCACCGATGATGGACATGGTGAAGAAGAGACACAAGTCTTTTCACTTGACAAAAGAGGCTATGAAAAGCTTCAATTTGTCGAAGAAGAAAATCACGAAACAACCAATTCTGGTGTTGCCAGATTTTAAAAAGACATTTCAGGTAAAATGTGATGCAAGTGGATTTGCAATAGGAGCAGTCTTGATCCAAGAAGACAGGACGATAGCATACTTCAACATGAAGCTTAATGAAGCGAAAGTGAAATACTCCACGTATGACAAGGAGTTCTATGCTATTATTTAGGCATTGAAGAAGTGGAGGCATTACTTAATCCCTAAGGAGTTTGTTTTATATAGTGACAATCATGCTTTGCAATTTGTGACTCAACAAGAGAAGATGAATCAAAGACATGTTAAATGGGTTGAATACATGCAAAACTTTACTTTTGTAATCAAGCATATTTCTGGAACTGCTAACAAAGTTGTTGATGCTTTGAGAAAGAAATGTTTGTTGTTGTAGGAGTTCAGAGTCAAAACATTAGGTTTTGATGATCTCAACGACATGTACATAGATGATCCAGATTTTAAGGAGGTGTATGAAGCAGCTGAGAATCCAATTCTCAGGGACAAAAGTCAATGGACATAATACATGATCCAGGAAGGATTACTATTTAAGGGTAATCAACTTTGTATTCCAAAATGCTCCATGAGGGAGAATTTGCTAAAGGAGAAACATAGTGGAGGATTGGCCGGACATTTCGGTCATGACAAGATGTTCTCAAAGTTAAACGAGTCATATTATTGGCCAGGAATGAGAGCAGACGTCAAAATATTTGTGGACAGATGTAGAATTTGTCAGCATTCAAAAGGGAAGAGGCAGAATGCAGTCTTATATCAACCGTTACCCATACCTGATAGGTCATGGGATGCAGTCAGCATGGACTTCATATTGGGGCTGCCGAGAACACAAAGAGGGTTTGAATCAATCTTTGTAGTGGTAGATAGATTTTCTAAAATGACACACTTTATACCATGTCAGAAAACCAGTGACACAACTCACATTGAGAATCTGTTTTTCAAAGAAGTCATTCGACTTCATGGCTTACCAAGGAGCATAGTTTCGGATCGAGACACCAAGTTCGTGGGACACTTCTAGAGAACCTTATGGAAAAAGTTGGAAACAAACTTGTCATTCAGTTCATCTTATCATCCTCAAACGGATGGATACACAGAAGTTGTGAATAGAAGTTTGGGAGACTTGCTGAGGAGCTTAGTGACAAAACACCATAATCAGTGGGACAATATTCTGCCACAGGTGAAATTCACATATAATGACTCAGTAAATAGAAGCATAGGGCAGAGTTCATTCCAAATTGTTTATGGGACACAACCAAGAAGAGTATCTGAACTAAGGGATTCAAAATGGGATGAAATAAGAAGTGCTAGTGCAAAATATTTTTCCGAAGCAATGAAGGAACTTCACAGCCAGGTGAAGGAGCAATTGAAAAATTTGAGCCAAGAGTATAAGCGTAGAGAAGATCAGCACAGAAGATAACTTCAATTTGAGGTTGGTGATTTGATTCTGGCACATATGATAAAGGAAAGATTCCCGAAGGGGACATATAACAAACTGAAGATGAAGAAGATCAGACCATGTAAGGTCTTGAAGAAAATTGGGGCAAATGCTTATGAGATTGAATTACCTGATGGGATTGAAATTTCTCTGATATTCAATGTCTCAGATTTGTACCTATACAAAGATGAGGAAGCAGAAACAAGTGATGAAAAACCAGAGGTTTAGTGGACTAAACAGATGCCAGTTGCAGAGAAGCCACAGATGGAAAGCATACTGGACAAAAGAGTTAGTAAGAGGACCAGGAGAAGGGAATATTTCGAATACTTGGTCATGTGGAAGGGAAATACAGTTGAAGATGCCAGCTGGGAGAACGAAGCAACGATCCAGAAGCATGAACAGACTGTGCAAGAGCTCATGGACAGGAGCCAATGAAAATTTTCAAGGGAGGGAGTATGATGCAGGAGCATCACCAACAACAAGCGAGCATGGGGCAAGCACCAACGCATTTTGGCACATGACGAATTGTTTGAAATGTTTTGAAGTTGGATGCACCAAACTTAAATGTAATAGTTAAGAAAGAGCGTACTTGTAGATTGTAATCAGACCTTGAGTGTCTCTCTCTCATCTAAAGGACTAAGGTGCATTTATGCTAGTGAATGTAAGTAGGTAGCTTTGAATTCTTAGATTAGACAGCTTTAGGAGCCAGAGGGAAAATGGATATAGACACCCTCACTTGTATCATTGTAACATTAGCAACAAAATCAATCAAGAGAGCATAGGAGAGCAAAAGCAGAGAGCTGTGTAGAGTAAAACCCCATGCATACAAGTTCTGGATTAACACAAAGATCTTTAGTTCAGACTCATGGTGTTCAATTGCTTTCTGTGTTTGTACATGCTGATTGATATATGCTTGTTTACTCTCTGGTATGCATTTTATTTGATGTGTGAATGTATGATTTCACGTTGAATGTCTGAAATTTTAAGAGAGGGAGAGGAAGGAATGAGTTTCAATTGTTTCTCTGTCTGAGCAAGAGTTTTTCTGCAAGGAGTGCACTGAAATTGTGCGCAAGGTGTGCGTTGACATAAGTCAGAGTTCATCTCTGCAAGCTCAGGAGGGATAACATTGTTCTCATTCTCTCAGAAGTGCAAGTTAGGCATAGGAGCTGTGTAAGGTTTGCACATGCCAAGTAGATTCTCAGAGGTTGCAACCTGAGGGAAGAAAGGAAGGACTGATGCTGCAAAAAGAGTGCACAGAGTCGAAGAGATTCAAATACTTGGAGTGTATTTGAAGAAGTGCCGCAAGGAGTGCGTGCAGGAATTTTCCCCAAAAGACTTGAGGATTTTTCAATCAAGCTCAGGAGGGACATAGTCTTCGAAGTTGTTGAAGAGACGCTCAAAAAGGACCAGTGCCTTGAAGTATTAGAAGGAGGTGCAATGACATTGTTTTGTTGGTGGACAAATTTTGTGAAGGCATAGTTGTTCATTTCGCAGGAGTGTTAAGGAGGAATTGGATGGTCAGAATTCTCCCTGGATAATTCATGAAGTCCCGAGAACTGTCAGATCGTGCAGAGGAGTAGGGGAGTTATGGTTTAAAACCTTTACATCAAGATTAACGAGGTTGCAAAATACAAAGTCCTGAAATACCGAAAGAATCCGAGCCATCCGTTAGAAGGAGGACACATGTCGCGAGATCACCCGTATCGGGGATTCGGACATCGGAGGTTAGAAAGAGAAGTCATTCAACTTTGTGAGTGGCGAAGTCGCGAGAGAATCGAAGTCGTCCATCGGAGGAGGATAGGTGGCAGAGATCAAGGGATCTCACGAACTCGGAGGTTTGTAAGGTGAGAGCCCAAAGATTAGGTGCTCCAAGTCGCGAGTAGCGAGAACAAGAGGAGAAAAGTCAACATCGCCTCTCGGGGGTTCATGAAAGAAAGGTGCCAAGGTTGGACATTCGAACTCGCAAAGTGGCGAGTAGTGAGAAGTGCTACCTCTTAGCCTAGCCAGTGGTCGCGTGAGGAAGGTGCTGACAGAGGAAGAGCCATACCTGTATCGACATTTCGGGTATCACGAGATTTAAAAGGAAGAGTCGGGAGCCCCGACTCATGAACTCGCGAGATTGTGAGTTATGAAAAGGACCTTGGGTTAGGCCCTTGGTCATAGCGCTGTGGTCGCTTGGGGAGAAAGGAGCTCGTGCCTAGTGCTGTTCGCACAGGGGAGCTCCCCGAAGGACCTGTGGATTGATTTGAAAAGAGATTCCAATAGGGAATTCAAAAGAGCCGATCTGGCTCGAAGAGGTTAAAGAACGATCTTGTGAGTGGATCTCGGCCCGAGGGCCGATAGGTCTGCGTCAAATAGGAAAAATAAATTAATTAATAGAGAGGTTCTAATAACTAGACAAAACTCCCATAAGATCGGAGTTATGAATATATATAGATTGCAATACTTTGCAATCAAATTAATGTTGACCAGAAAAATGGGTCAACATAAATTTCATGGATATAAAAACAATAATTCTAGAAGTTAACAAGTGGAAAAATGGTCATGTAGGAAGCTAAGGATGACTTTGTTCATGGAGGCATAGAGTTATTTGTGTGAGGGAAGCTTGATGTTGTAGCATCATGGAGTATTCATATGTATAGTTATTTAGATACTAATGTATAAGGATGGAATCGAGACATAGTTGTAATGTACAAAGAATACATATATCACTTGTGCATAGAAACAAGTATGTGTGTATAAAAGTGAGTGCACAAAGTCAAAACATGAGGATCACATGAAGGAATATGAAGAGTTAGAATTGAATCTCAAAATATGAATTGTCGAGGTAGTTAGAAGGGAAAGATTTATTGATGTATATATTAAAAGGATGATGCAAGAAGAAATTCAGGTTGGCACTAAATGTAGGAACATTGTCATTGAGAATGCTAAGAATAACATTGGAGTGGTTGGAAAAGAGAATGTGAATCTTAAAAGAGGAATAAACAATTCACTTGAAGAAAAAGGATTTGATAGGAAGGATCTTGAGCTTGTTACAAGCATCATTGTGAAAAAGGAAGCACACAAAATTTAGTAATTAGATATACTAGGTTAGTTGAGGACAAGAGAGTGTCATTTGAGTGATTTCATGCTAGATGATGAATAACATGAAGGGCGAATATTGTTTGGAAAAAAATTGATAGAATAAGTTCAAGAACATAGCTATAGTGAAAGAGTGGTACTTGTGAAAACCTATTGTAAACACATGCCCTTTTTAATGTATCTAAAATCTAAATGAGAATGAGTAGACATGTTATGTATATTTTGTGATTCTATGGAGATTGTCTTGAGTATAATTTTGTGTTTTTATTACCATACATATGAGTGGATTAAATCCTATATGTTAAGGGTAATGAGGGTTCGTTACCTACCATTGTTGCATCACAATATAATAATCATGTGTTTATTACCCAAGCCAGACATTAATCACGAGAGGCCTTTAACAAACTAGAAAACCAATGGGATTGAAAGTAGGTGGGACAAAGTGTATAGTTAAAGAAAGTGATTATTGAAGGGATTGGTGCTCAATACATATAAAGTTTTGATACAATTAGCTAGGTTATTCATTAGAGTAGTAAATCTTTCCCTAGGTTGGTGAAATCCTAATTAGATATGGGAGGAGACATATAATAATAATGTCAAGTGCAAACCCAAACTATCTAATAATGGATGGAATAGGGTAGGAATAGGTAATTGTACTCATGATGGAGTGATATGTGGATTGCCATATGAGGAAGGGAGATTCAAGAAGGTCACTAGAAGGAGCACCATGTAGCACAAGAGAGGGGTCTTCAAGAGTCGATGGTTAGACAAAGCCTCAAAAACCTCATATAACTTGTAATATTTTCCTAACTATATAGGGCATTGATGACTTTGAACATATTAAATATTGACCATAGTACACATGAACCATTATACCTTATGTGTCACTAGATGACACATCAATATTATAAGTTGGAATGATATGTATGTGTGTAAGAAAATCATTAAACATCATACTTTCCTTATCTCTTCAAATCACATGGATGGTATATAATATATCAATTTGAAAAAACTCCAAAGTTAAAATGATTCTACCCCATGAATGTGAGAATTAGATATTGATGAGAAAAGAGAGTGATCACCTTTGATCACCCTTCATTTGACACATGGAATGATCCTCACTTCTTGATTGACAAATTAATTATTTTTGTAAATACTTAATTTAATATTCTTATATTATAGGAAATATTATATTATAGGGAATATTAATGTATTTGAACAAAATCTCATCATAAAGATAAGGATAATCCACTATATAAGGTTGCACACAACTTCACATAAACAACAATTACAAACCAAAAGAAAATAACTACATAAATTGATTTAATTTTTATTAATTACATAATAAAAGCAATGGCTTTTACTTTCAATAAATTATGTAACATTAACATTAACTGATATTAATTTTAAAAATATTACATTATGTTTCTTAATCTTGCTAACATAAATTGATAATTTTAAATTTATATTTATTAAGTATTTACAACTTAAAATTATGTAACATTATCACTAAATAGATATTAATTTTAAAAATATTGCATTATGTTTCTTAATCTTGCTAGCAGAAATTGATAATTTTAAATTTATATTTATTAAGTATTTACAACATAAAAACATTGGAATTTAAAATAAAATTACATATTTATAATATAGATCGTCATGGCGAGTCTCGATCAAAGAGCGCCCGATTTAATGAACAAAATTATAAATTCAAGTAAACAACATCACCTGCACAAAGTGCAGGTCACAAGTAAATTAGAATCTAAATTCAAGTAAATTATAAATTCAAGTAAATTATAGAATCTAAATTCAAGTAAATTATAAATTATTATTTTATTTGAGGACAAAGTGCACATCACCTGCACATCACCTTTTTGTTGTTTTCGGTAGAACCAAACATAGGTGCAGTCACATGCTCCAAGCTCCAACAAAAATGGAATGGACCCAAAATCGTTAAGAAAAGATCGATTGATCTTGCGCGAGAAATAGTGTAAACATTTAAAGACAAAATACTTTTCGATCATTGTCGGGGAGAACAGTTAGGAACCATTAGAATCTAAATGGAGGAACAGTCATGAACCATTAGAATCTAAATGGAGAGAAAGAAAAAACTCTCTGGCCTTGTCACAAGGGAGAATTCCCAAAGCAATGATAGGCACAGAGCATTCTGTAGTCATGACTTGACTTGATTAGACACCAAAGGCTGGAAAAATTTATTCTCATCAGTTCAAATAAATAGCAACTCGCAATTGCAACTGGGAGGTGTTTGGATAAAAAAATATCAAATCATGTTTGGATTCATTATAAAGATTTCTAGGATTTTTTTTGAAGAATCACAGTTCTGTTTTCATACTTTTTTTTTATTTTTGTGGATTTTTTTTTTTTTGGTTTTTTAACATGTATTTTTTTAAAATAAATTTAAAACATTTTTTTAATTTAGTTGTTTTGTTGTGAAATTTAGCAAGTTGTGTATATTACTCAAATGGATATTCATGAGATGGAGTGTTTTTAAGATTTGAAAATTAACTTTAACTAACAAATTATTGTTTTTATACATACAAATTTTCTCTTTCAACTATATTTATATCGAGAGGAGATAATATAATTTGATTTCATGAGATGGAGTGTTTTTAAGATTTGAAAATTAACTTTAATTAACAAATTATTGTTTTTATACATACAAATTTTCTCTTTCAACTATATTTATATCGAGAGGAGATAATATAATTTGATTGTTTCTCCATGATTGACCAAAATTGTGGCTATCAAAAATAATAGATAAGAGAAAAACTCCTTACAATTTTTTATGTTTTTATTTTGTTTTAAAACTGTGAAATTATTTTCCTTAAAATAATTATAGATATGAGATACATGTAGAATTTGATTGTTTTCATATATCAAGCACAAAGAGTGGATAAGAGGAGAACTCCTTACAATTTTAAGAACTGTGAAAGTGAAATTACATAGAGACAACTTCATTAACTGAAGTTTTTAAAAGTGTGGCATCCCTCGACATCAGTTCAATGCAAGAGATGCCTACAGATTATTTGCAGGGAGGATATCCTCCCAATTGCAATGGGAATGATATTATTTTAATGTAAGAAATGTTTATAAATTATATGTTGGGAGGATATTGGTTTTTCCAAGGATTTGACTTTTAATTTCTATTGAGATGTACATGTTTTATTCTTTTTTTATTTGAATATATATCTTTTTGTAAGGAAACACATGTTCTCAACCATCAAACACTAAATTATATATATATATATATATATATATATATATATTATTGTTATTATTCTCTTAAATAGATTTAATTCTAATAAAAATTCCTCTATAATGATATCTAAACACAAATTGTTTTTAGTCTTATTTAAACCATTCCTATAGCTAATGAATTTTAAGCATCATCTCTAATGAAAATCGTTTATATGAACTGGATGTATGAATTTGAAGCATCAATTATATTAAGCTATAGTAGCCTATTGGTGCAGTGAATAACTCCTACTCATCTTCTCCTTAATGTGGGATTATTCTTCACAATTGTGATTTGCTAATGTATTTTCTATTGTAATCTTTACATGACTTGTTTGTTCTATTGTATAGGAGGTTGTTGTAGATTTGGTTGGTTGTGAGAGATCTTCTTCAACCTACTCTCCTAGATTCATGTGTGGTTGAGAAAATTTGTTAGTATGACAAAGATATCCTATCTATCTTAATCCAAATCTTGATATATAAATATGTATACTAATTAATTGTTAATAAGATACTAAGAATAGTTTTATATTTTTTTAAAGAGATGATATAACCCTAATTCTATAGAATATGTGAGAGTAGATTGTTTTTACATTTTTTTTTTCTTGGATTAGTTTCCTTGTGCACAAAGAGTTTGTTAGTGTTGTGTAATAAATCTACTACCTAGAAATTTTGTAGAGCATTGTGAAGGATAAAAGGGCAATGCATGGAATGGAGTCAATGTCAATGGGAGAAATACAACGATAGGAGAGGTTTATTCCCAACAATTCCAAACAAATTTCACTTCCTTTGTTTGAGTTTGTGAGGAAAAGAAGATGGGGAACTATATTATTCTCATTAGGAGTAGTATTTAAATTAGTGCAAGCATGTTAGATTTATTCTTTATTTTTGAAATAAATGATGTTGATGATCTCCAAAATCAGATTATGATGAAGTGAAATGTCCAATAAAATTGACTCAGATACATTATGTATCTAGACTATTTTTTTATAGAGAAATGGCGAGGACCATGGTCATGTACCTATGTGTCTTAGTAGATGAAAATATGTCAATATGATGGCTAGTTGTTGATTATTTGTGGTGAATACAAACAAGTAATTGATGTCTTGGTCTGAAATAATTGTCTTTTCAAAGTTTCAAGGAATCAAGTGCAAGTAAAAGCTAAGAAAGGATGGTTGTCCAGTTAGTTTGATAGTTGTGGATTTCAAGAGTGATCCCTTATTAGTTGTTGAAACATGCTTATTGATTGGATTCTATTAGTGGATTTACTAGACATGTGTATAGATTGTTGTCTAGTAATTAACTTTGGGAGATCCATGATTCCATAGTTTGGGGAGGTGAAATATGGGAACTCAAGAATTCAACTCACGAGATAGAACTTTTCTTAGCATTAAGAGGCATCTTGTTGGATTTCATATCCTACAATATTTCATAACAGTTAGAGATACTAATGAATACCTTACATGATAGAGATTCATAAATGTATTTGTTAAGAGGGGGTTTTGGACTAATTAACTCCTACTTGTTTTGTGCTACTTTGGGATTCTCACAATTGTGAATTGATAATGTATTTTTTATCATAATCTTTACCTGAGTTATTTCTTGATATTGTCTAGATGGTTGGTGTATATCTAGTTGGTTGTGAGGGATCTTCTCAAGCTTGTTCTCCTAGATTTGTGTGTGGTTTAAATATTCTCTCAACTAGTAGTTTGTTAGTGTGGATAAGATAGCTTATCTATCTTAAGAGAAAGATAAGTTACACACATAGGTGTAAACCTATTGAAAACTTCCATATTAATCATCCCTTCAATAAAAATATGTAATAGATGGATGAGATTTAATGAAAGGAGAATATTCTTCGTCATGTCTACCAAATTGAAGGATAATATTTAATCCATAAACCTTCTAGTACCTCAAAATTTGTTGGCTAGCCATTAAATTTCTTGATTACCACATATTAAATGTGTATATGAATTATTCATTAACCAATATGATTTCCATGTATAAATCACAATGGATTATGGAACATTGGTGGATGGTCTTTTGGATGGCCCCGAGTGGAGTATGGTGCATTGGAAAGATGAAATTTTAGATGGCGTGAAGTGGACCCTTGCTAGGTATTTGGGAAGATGTGAGGAATTGTTAACACCTTTCCATTTGCAACAGTCTCCCCATGTGGTAGTCACTATGTAATATACCTAAAGGGGTAATATGGATGGTAATATGGGAGGTACTGAATAGAAATGGGGTTAGATATTATTAGTAGAGGTCATTCAATGTAAGGTGGACTAGGTCCAACATGGTATTAAATAATCTCACTATGGTATTTGGATAGAATAAATGGGTACTGAGAGATAATAAATGGTGTTTCTAAAAGATACCTTCTCTAGAATGTTCCTAGGAGATAGAGAATGTTATATAAATAAGTGTAAGCAATGTAATTCACATCGTGAAGAATATTGTGAAAGTATCAAACAATGCTTTAGGAGTGTTATGCATCCTTACGGATTAATGTACAGTGTTACCCTACCTCAAGGGCTTTCTACATTCTTGTGTTTATTATTGGAATTTTTTTTTTGGTGCTTATTATTGGTTATTTTTGAAGTATATTAGTAGATATGGTATTTGTATACAACATTTGGTATTATAGATATTTCCTTGGGAAAGAAGAGAAGATTTTTTTGGTTATTTTTGCATAAATGTTTTGAGAAAAAAGGGGGAGGAGAACTTTTGGCTCCTAATTTTCAGAAAGTAATTGAATATTTGGTTTCCTATCGAACAAATACCCAATTTCGAAAAATACACTATACAAAACAGAGTCCAACAAGTAAAGTTATGAAAATTTTAAATTAGGCAGTTTTTTAGGGTTTTTTTAGGAAAAAGTCGTGATTTTCTGCAGTAAGTTATTTTTAAACCCTAGTTGGTGTTGAATATTTCTTCCAATAAAGATGTTTTTTACTAGAAAATAGGATGGCCCTAATATTGAATAATATATACAAAATTTTAATTCATCACAACCATTGGTGTGGATAGTTTGTCTACATACTAATTTCAAAGATGATGCTTTAATATGGTGGCAATAAATTGACTATATGGAATGTATGTCACTTTTTGAGGAAGCCATTGAAAAATTACTTTTAGACAAGTGGTATCATAATAAGATTAAGGATAAAGAATGCACAAAGGGTTTATTTTCAGGTGGAAAATCTATATTGCAGATTCATGGTTGGATTTATAAGGAAAATGTCCTTGTTTCTATTAACCTTAGTGGCATGCATAATTTTATCAATGTTCAGTTGGTTATTATATTACAAATTCCTGCAAGGAATATTCAAGGAACACAAGTTAAGGGTGAAACTGTTCAAATTTTCAAATATTTGAAGCTTAGTATGGATAAATATGTGTTGCATTTAGATTTTTTTGTTATAGATATGGATGAGGTGGATATTCTTTTGGGATACCCTTGGATGAAAACCAATGGTAGAATTAAATTAATGTGGGCAAGATGTTTTTGAAACATTGGTGCTAGAAAAACAAATCCACATTTTAGGATGTGTCTCTTAGTAAGCAAGAAAAACCTATGGGGGAAAGAAAAACAATTATTCAAGAGTCTGAAGTAGAATCAAAGGCAGACTCTACAACAACAGATGAAGTGAAACTACATGAAGGACACCATAAATAATCTAAGGGGGTCATTGACTCAAAGGAACACTGTGTTGTAGATTTGAAGAAAAAAGAACAGATTCCTATAGTGTTAGTATATCACTATACACATAATATAGAGAAACAACAATAATCCAGGCAAGGGAGTGAGCATCAACACATGTATGCACCAACAAAGAACTAGAAAGGAAACCAATGAGGAGGTGCATGGAGGTACACCAACACTACATGACAACATCAGGCTCGAGAACCAATCTCATGGACACACCAGCAAGATGCAGAATAAGGTGGCGAGGAATCAGTTGGATGCCATGTTATTCTTCCATTAGGATGGATGGATGGTTATACTTGGTACCAGCTGGCCACAATTGTTATTTGGTCATATTGTATTGTCTCTTCTCATGTTTCAGGGATGAAACATGCTTAAGGGGGGTGGAATGTAACATACCTAGAGAGGTAATATGGGCTGTAATATGGGACATACCCAATGGGAATGCGTTTATATATTATTAGTGGAGGTCATTCAATGTAAGGTGGACTAGATCCACCATGGTATTAAATAAGGCCCACTATGGTAGTTGGATAGAATAAATGGGTATTTAGAGATAGAAAATGGGTTTTCTAGGAGATACCTTCTCTAGAATGTTCCTAGGAGATAGAGAATGTTATATAAATAAGTGTAAGCAATGTAATTGGCATGGTGAAAAATATTTTGAATGTATCAAACATTTCTTGAGGAATGCTATCCTTCCTTAATGATTAATGTATGGTGTTACCCTATGTCAAGGGTTTTCTACATTCTTGTGTTTATTATTAGTGAATGGTTTTTTTGGTGTTTATTCTTTTTTATTTTTGAAGCATATTAGTAGATATTGTATTGGCATACACCACATTGTAGTTGAATCTATGTTTCAATTTACACTTTTAATACGTGGATTATGCCCTGTTGTTGACTTACAAACATGGAACATAACTAAATTTGTTTTGTTTTCTTTATCTTGTTAGGTTTAGGATTGCAAACTTTTGGACTTATGGGTTGACCTAAGTTCTACCTTAGTTCTCCAAAAAAAACCTCATCACCATCAACCCTTCTGGTAAACCAGAAGGATACACCGCAGACAGAGTGCACACCGCAGTCTCACCCAAGATGGTTTATGGGTGATTGCAGGAAACAAATGTTTGCAGTCATTGAATGGATTGGGGGATGTTCTTTCTTACTTATTATTTATACTTAACCATGCATTCTATTAAAATATTCATTAGATCCATCCATTCATTCATTCATAAAATTTATTCTGCATATGTATTCAAGTGCATGCTATAAGTAAACTAATTCATTCATCTATCTAACCATTCAATTATAAGCGCATAAATAGTAAAACATTCAGACACATTGCACACATGTTCTTACCATGGTTCACCCCCTAGGGCTATTTCCATAAATATCTTCTTCTTCTTTTCGTATTCATCAGAAGGCATTGTGCACATTACATCATAATATATAGTAGTGAGACAGAATAGGATCACACCAAGCTCCACAACTTGCAAGATGACCCTCAACTACTTCTCCAGAGTAACTCCATATGAGCTCCACATCTCTCAAAAAAGACTTCAACTCTACAAAGACTCCAAAATAGGTTCTCCAAAATAGTTCTCACCAAATTACATGACAAGATACTTCTCCCGATATTATAATCTACCTCATAACCCTTATTTATATTACAAAATATGGTTAAAACCGTTATAGTACATCCCAAAGCCCTAACCCTAACATGGTTAGGTTTTTCCACATTTGTTTCAGATTTTCACAAATCCTATCGTGCGCACTACTTCTCCTCCAAATTTGGCATGCTCTTATTCTTGGTCCATTCTGCCTTGTTTGTTGTGATTTTATCCCAAACATGTTTGCTCCAATAGCCCCCCAACACTAACACGTGGATCATCCTGAGCCACACAGACTTAGTTCACCTTCTACAAAACTACCTCAAGCGCATGAAATTTTTCTTTCAAATCTGTCGCTTCCTCCTTGGCTTATGCACTCTTTCACACTATTGTTCCCAAAACCTATGTTGTCATGCGTTCTATCAACACTTCTTTTCCTTCTTCATGCACCTATTCTAAGATATATTTCTCAACTTGTATTTCTACTATCATGTCTTCGTCCTGTTGTTGACTTGCCTGCAACTGAGCCTTCCTTGCTTGTTTCTCTTCTTGCACAGTCTTTACCTCTTCCAACAAATTCTTCAAATCCTTCATGACCTTCAATATTAGGGATATGTCCATGGTCTTTTGCCTCTTCTTCAAGTCCTGAACCATAACGTTCAAATTTTCCTCTCTCTATTCCAGTTGTTGGATCTTCTCATCCTCTTCCAGGCTGGTCCAAATATGTGCAGTCTTGTCCCCCATTTCTTCCACTACTATTATCTCATGCACTACACTATCTACATGTCTAGTATCCTCCTTCTCTTTTTTTTCTTGTACTTATGGAGGTGTGTTCAGAGTTAATTTATCTGTTAAGATTGATATCTCTTGTTCATATTTCTCCATGGTCTGGACAATCCTTTGTATCTTCTCTTCTACTATAACCTCTTGTGCCCGTGTGTAGTCTGAGATGCTACTGTATAATTATGCAAGATTCTTCTCTAAATTTTCTGTGCATTTCTTCTCCTCCTCCTTCTCTAGCATGAACTTCGTACATGTCACTTGAAAAATCTCCTTCATGTCATGGTTAGGTGCTAAGTTGGTGGCATATTCCCTAGATATAGACTATACATCCTGCATTACAATTTCTTCTAGTCCATATAATTCTTTCATGGGTATTTTTTCCAAAACCAACTCCAGATGTTCCACATCCTTTATCGATCTTTGCGTTGTGTTTTCATACACCTCCAACATCTCTGGTGTGACCTTAAACCTGCCATTGCTCATGAATATTGTCTGCACTCTCTCTCCTTGTTCTCTCTGTGTTGATGCTTCCTGTGCTTTTTATTTATGGTGTGTTGTTGGATGATGCACTATATTTAGTTGTAGTATGTGTAGTATGTAATGTAATTATACTAATTGTAAATATGTTTACCTACAAATAATATATCTATCTAAACAATGATACACACATTTGCAGAGAGAATTGGAAAAAGAAGAAGAAGGAGAGAAAGAATTGAAAGAATTCTCATTAACCGTTGTGAATAATGAAACATTTACACATGATATACTCTATATAACTCAATGAGTTCAACTTGAGGTGAACTAAGTCGCCATAGTGGTGGTCTAGAGTGATCTGGACACACACTAGTAGTTACAGGAGTGAATCTCCACCTATTATAGTCTCTCAGGCAGTTATGGGAGTGAACTACCACCTAGTTGAGTTAACTAGTCAACTAGTCTTCAGTTAACTGACTGAACATAAAGTAGTGAGGAGTTAACTCAAGGAATCAAGGCTAATGCATCACTTTGGTGATGATACCAAGGAAAAATTGAATTAGCATGGTGATGATCCCAATGCAACATCTAAACTCAACTCAACTAGTCAAACTGAAGTGTGAACTGAAAGAGAATATTCTCCAAGTGGAATATTCTCTCCTAAAATATAGGAGATTGGATAATGACTAATTATGACTAATAGAAAAACAAAAACCTTAGGAAAAATAAATCCTAGGTGTGTGTGAAGTAACTCCAACACCCCCCCTGAACATCACTATGGTGAAAATAAAGATTGGGTCCCGGCAACGAGGCCATGTTAGGTACCCAAGTACAAAACATACACTGAAAACAAAGTGAGGAAAGAGGGAAAACCTCATGGGAAACTCCCCCCCTCAAGGTACAATGTATGTAAAAATAAGAACTATTGTTGCTAGGCAACTGTGTCCTTCACTCCAAGACGACCTCACGGAGAATGGAATTTTTGCACAGTGAAGGTCTTGGTGAAAATGTCTGTCGTCTGTTCTACTGAAGGACAAAACTGTAAGTTGATGATCCCCTCATGTACTAAGTCCCATATGTAGTGCATGTGGATCTTGATGTGCTTTGTCTTCTGCGTCTAAACTGGATCTTTGTAGAACTTCAAAGTTCTCTGGTTGTCACACTAGATGATGATCGATTGATGAAACTGAATGCCCAACTCAGTGAGAAAATGTTGTAGCCACATAGCCTGAAGGGTTATGTTAACTACCCCTCTGTACTCTACCTCGGCTAAAGATAGAGAAATGGTAGCTTGCTTCTTGCTCGACCAACAGATAGGCCCAGAACCAAGACTGAGTGAGTAACCAGATGTGGACTTGCGATCAATGCTATTGTCAGCCCAATCAGAATCAGTAAACCCAATGAAATCTAATGTAGAGTATGCTGCATAATGAATCCCAAAGGTGATGGTTCCTTGTGCGTATTGAAGGATACGCTTTGCATCTTTCCAATGTAGCTCATACGACTCCTGCATGAACCTAGAAACTGTGCCAACTGCATATGAGAGGTCTAGTTTGGAGTGTGTGAGATACAAAAAGATCCACACTAGCTGTCTGTATAGTGTGTTGTCAACCACTGGAGTCTCCCTTCCATCCTCAAGTTTGACTCCTGATAGGAAAGGAGTCGGAGCAGACTTGCAGTATGTCATGTGAAATCTTTCAAGGAGATCTCGTGCATACTTGGCTTGAGATAGTTTGATGCCTGATGCATCCTGAATGATCTCAATTCCAAGGAAGAATTGTAGTGGACCCATGTCCATCATCAAAAACATGTCATGAAGAATCCTCTTGACTGCAACAATTGCTGAAGTTGAGCAACCGGTGATCAACAAATCATCGACATACATAACTAAAAGTAGAAGTGAATCAACCATCCTAAGCATGTATACATTCGGGTTTGATTTACAATGTACAAAGTTTTGTGACAATAGGTAGGAGTCCATCTTGGAATACCATGCCCTCGGAGCCTCCTTGAGGCCATAAAGTGACTTCTTTAGTCGACAAACCAAAGATGAGTCCTGCATAAATCCTTGGGGCTGCTCCATGTAGATCTCCTCAGAGAGATCACCATGAAGAAATGCATTCTTCATGTCCATCTGATGGACTTCCCATCCCTTGGATGCCACAATGGTAAGGGCCAATTGAATGGAATCCATATTCACTACTGGAGCGAAGGTCTCATCATAGTCAATAACATGAACCTACTGAAATCCTTTGGCGACAAGCCTGGATTTGTATCTACTGATCTGTCCATCTGCTGTGCTCTTGGTCCTGTAGACCCATATGCATCTAAAAAGTTTCCTCCTAGAAGGAACGGGAACCAGATCCCAAGTTTGGTTCTCGAGGAGGGAGTTAAACTCCTCTTGCATGGAGGATTCCTAAAAGGGATTTCCAGCAGCCTCGCCATAAGACTGTGGATCTGAAGACTGAACCAAGAAAATATGCCTGGAAGGAAATGGTTTAGTGGCAGTGAGTGCAATAGGAGGCTCATTGAAATAGATCAAGTCCTCCTAGTATCGGTTGGATCACCAACGAGATACCCTACATCCTGAAGAGTAGTCTGTGCCCACTTGGGCCTCTGCTCTAGCTCTGCAACTACATCTTGATGGTCTGACTCTACATCTTACTGCACTAACTCTAAATCTGAATCATCTGATTCCTTTGAATTAGAACTCTCATCTGAAGAAGAGTCATCATGTGCATGCTCATCATCTCAGACAGGTGGAAGAGTGAAGGTGTCTGTATGCGACTGTTGAGGTACATGCGAGACACTTTCCTCAAATTGGATACTATGCTCAATGATGAGTCAGTCCGAGGAAATATCAATAAGCCGATATCCCTTCACACCATCGGGTATCCAACAAAAATTCACTCAGTTCTCTGTGGATCAAGTGCCTTCCTCTTTTCAGAGGGAATCCAGGCCCATGCACATGAACCAAAAATGTGAAAGTGGGCCACTTTTGGTTTGAGGCCGCTCCAAGCCTCCTAGAGGGTCTTATCCTTGATAGATCTATGAGGAGATCTATTTTGGATGTATGTTTCACATTTAAGTGCTTCATCCCATAGTCTCTGTGGTAGTGACTTTGCATGCAACATGCAAGATGCCATCTCCTTTAGAGATCTATTTTTCCGCTTAGCAACTCTATTTTGTTGTAGAGTGTAGGGAACTGTATGCTACAACTAAATCTGTGCCTCATGGAAAATATTATGAATCTCATGATTCAAATACTCTTCCCCTTTATTAGTTTGGAGGACTTTGATCTTCTTTCTGGACTATGTCTCAACCAAATCTTTGAAACCTTTGAGGTGTTGAAAGACCTCAGATTTTTTCCTGAGAAAGTAGATCCAAGTAAAACATGAGAAATCATCAAAAAAAATGAGAACAAACCTCTCTTTTCTGATCGATGGATGCGGAAAAGGATCCATGAGGTCACTGTGGATCATACCTAAAGGTGTGGAAGCTCGCTGAGACTTTCCTTTGTCGAATTTCTCTTGAGGGTGTTTTCCAAGAACACATCCCTCACATACTCCCTTGGAGAAATGGATGTCTGGTAGACCATCAACTAATATGTGCTTACTTAGATGTTGCATGTATCTAAAATTCAAATTTCCAAACCTTTCGTGCCATATCCTACTACTTTCATCAGCATGAGTAAGCAGTAAACCAGAATCAGGTTCAATGAATTCAAAAAATGTATACAATCTAGACTGATGATTTTCCTCACCGGTAACAACCTTGGAGTTGGTTTGCATGTCGTATATGTCCACGTCATTTGGTGTGAATAGGATTATATTTCCAGTGCTGGAATTCATCATTTGATACACAGAGAGAAGGTTGAAAAAAAGCTTGGGAACATGCAACACATTCTCGAAGCTTCTTTTGGTGAGTTCAATCCTTCCTTTGCTGGTGACTTCGACAGAAGAGTTGTCCCCCATCAGAATAGGAGGACCTTTGCATGCATCCAAATAAGAATAGACTACTTTTGAGGCAGCCTTGTGATGTGATGCTCCTGAATCTATGATCCAAGCATTGGGAGAGGAGTTGACTGCAATCAAGGCATGGCTAGAATTGCCTTTCTTGGAATTTGGATCTTCTGGCTTCTTGTTATTTGCACCCTTGGGGATGCGATCTCTAAGGTTGTTTTGATGAATTATTTGAGACATTAGATCTATTTGTTTTTGCATTCATGTGTATTCCGAATGGAATCCTTTGTGACAGTACATGCATTTCTCTCCTTTTCTTCCATTTTCTCCTTTGGATCTGGAGGCATCGATGAAGGGTTTTGTGTACCCTTCCTTCTTCGTATGTGCATGGGATTTCCTCTTATATTTATCTTTAGATTTTTGATATTTGTGGCTGCCATCATGCACAGTGAGTGCATGCGCCCTTGGGCCTTTGATTGCACCCATGTTGATGAGTTTGGTTTTCTCTTATGTCAGGGATTCGATAAAGTTCTCAAGAGAAGGCATCTTCCAGGTGGCTCCAAAGGTGAATCTGACAATATGGAATGTAGATACGAATACTGGGAATTTAGGACCAATCTTGGAGAGAATTGTGAAAACCATTTGTTTCTCCTCCTTCGATTTATCAACCCCACAAGCTTTGAGTTGCGACAGTAAATCCTTAAATTTTGTAAAGAAATCTTGGATATTATCAAAGCTTTTTGGATCCAATGTGAGCAGCTCCACCTCCAACATGTGTCCCCTCATCTCATCCCATTTTCCAAAGAGCCCTTCCAAGATGGTCCAGGCTTCATTGGGAGTCTTATAGGAAGATATATGAAAAAGGAGATCGGGAGAAATAAGACTGCAAATTGTTCCGAGTGCCTCATCCATGCAATTTAAGTACTTGGATTTTTGTATGGATGATGTCAGCTATGTATCTATATTCATGGTTACTCTATACAAACCTCTAGATTGGATATGTATGGCTATTTTCTCCTTCCATGCAAAATAGTTGTAAGGTGTAAGAATGAATTCTTTTTGGAATTCCATCTTTCTGCTGTCTTCAATCTTTTGTACCTACAATTTTTTTTTTGGTGTAGCTTTTGCTTAGCACTCCATCGGCTCTGATACCATGTAAATGTTTTTACCTGCACATAATAGATCTAACTAAACAATGATACATACATTAACCGTTGTGAATAATGAATAATTTACACATGATATACTCAGTATAACTCAATGAGTTCGACTTGAGGTGAACCAAGTCGCCATAGTGGTGGTATAGAGTGATATGGACACACACCAATAGTTACGGGAGTGAACTGCCACCTATTCTAGTCTCTCAGGCAGTTACAGAAGTGAACTACCACTTAGTTGTGTTAACTAGTCAACTAGTCTTCAGTTAACTGACTGAACAGAAAGTAGTGAGGAGTTAACTCAAGGAATCAAGGCTAATGTGCCACTTTGGTGATGATAGCAAGGCAAGGTCGAATTAGCATGGTGATGATCCCAATGTTGCATGGTGATGACCCCAATGCAACATCTAAACTCAACTCAACTAGTCAAACTGAAGTATGAACTGAAAGAGAATATTCTCCAGGTGGAATATTCTCTCCTAAAATATAGGAGAATGGATAATGACTAATTATGACTAATAAACAAATAAAAACCTTAGGAAAAATAAATCCTAGGTGTGTGTGAAGTAACTCCAACACTAATTTCTTTATAATTTCTTCCCTTTGTGCCTCTGCTGCAGGTACTACATCCTCCCCTCTATCTTATACTTTTTCTATGACAAACTCTGCATCGTCCTCTGTAATAGTGATGGTTGGAGGATTCTTGTGATACTTCATCTTTTTCCTTATTTCTGCCTCTTGTGTTCCAGTCCTCTTCTTCATTGGGGTTGAGGTCTACACCACAATTATATTCTTTGTTGCTTTGTCATTTTGTACTTCCTTTGGACTAGAGCTATCTCCCTTCTCACCATCCCATTTTACTTCTCTTTCTTTATTGGATTCTTTCTTGCTGTGCTACTTTCTGAGGATTGACCTTGCTCTATATCCTTCCTTATATTATCGGTTGGATTGCTTGTCTTCTTTGATGTTCCTTCTTTTGCTTGATCCTTAGGATTTGTTCCTTTCTTCTGTGTTGTTGGAACCTTTCACCACGCAGGATAGTCCTTCACGATCCAATATACTTCCTCGCATGATGTAGAACACCTCATTTCCAACCACTTATTCATTGGATCCCTTTTGGCTTGAATCCACAAATGGTGTCTTGAAGCCTTGAAATTAGAAATCCCTTCATTTTGTTGAACCACTTCAATTTGGATCCTTCAAACATTGGTCATATTTTGTTTCATATCTTCCAAGCACATGGAAAATACTATGTTGTTTGCCTCCTGGTTCTCAGGGTCCTTTTCCTAATGCAAAGTTTCATAGTGTGCTGCATATAATTTCCATTTTATGTCCAAAAAGGATGAAAATTTGGGCTCCTACCAGCTCACCAACACTATCAGTATTATCAACCAGGAGTAATGGAATTTTTTCCCATTATCTTGTGCATATTTGCAATCTATCAAAAACTAGTTTAACAAGTATGGCACCCAACTGAATACTACACCCTTTGCGTACTGCACAAAGACTTCTGTCACTCTATCTAGGGCCTCTTCCTTTCTATACTTCCTCAACAATTTTCAATCCATAATCTTGGTGGAAAAATTCATTGCAAGGTCATTGATGTCCTTTATGATTATTCTGTTGGTTCCCCTGTTTGTACCGAAGTGCGCTTTAACTTCCTCTTCAATCTCTTCATCCCTAAATTTTTTGTCCAACTAGTCATCTGTATTTACACCACTGGTAGGAAACCTTGTAATCTTATCTATGAGATACCTCCATGAACCCTAGCCAACAATTTCTTTGCATATAGGCCTACATTTTTATCACGCATGAAAGGTGGTATGTCTAGTAGATTCATAATTCTTGAGTTGTAGAGACCTTTGATCCACTGTGTGTGCTCCAAAATGGGTTTCCCTAGGGGTCCTACCTCCCCCCTATTCTCTAAGTAAACTTCCTCCACAAAGTCAGGAAACTTCACTGCATTGGTTACATCGTGATCCACACATTTGATCTTTGGGACCTTTCCTAGCATGACTTCCACTACAACTACACCATCTAGGAGATGAGGTAAAGTAATTTCTATTGTGCTTGGTACTTTCCTATTTTGGACCATGGCTAGGTTTTATTATGCACCTTCATCCTCAACTTATTATGCTTCTTCTCCCTCTATTTCTTTCTATCCCATGATGTATTTGACCAAATATTCCTCCTCTACAATTTTCTTCTTTTGTTTGCCCCTTTCCTCCACTTTTGTAGGGTTTCCAGATTAGGGTTTGCGTTTCCTTTAGGGTTTTTCATTCTCTGACCCACTTGCACCTGTTTTGTGGTTGATATCTCTTCCTCTACCCTAGTATGGCTGATGGATTCAATTTATGATGTCATAACATCCTCTAGCTCCACAAAATTTTCCAGCTCTTCCATTCTTTTCTTCTTCCTTCTTGAATTTCGGGTCACTCTGAAAAAATCTGGGAGTGCCATCCTTTGAGGCTGACATCTAACTAGCCTTGCACACAATCGACTAAATTTCCTTCTTACTCAATCACACTTTTTTCACGCTCTCAAGTGCTATGTTGCTAAAAAATCACTAACTTTTGAACTTGTATGCGATTTTCCCTTTTTTTAAAAATTATCATTAATGTTCTCATGCATTCGTGCTTTTCTGTTCACTTGTTTTTCACTTTTCCGATTATTTTCATGGTGTATAATTTTCCTACACACAATGTTCTAAATTATGTCGCACTAATTTATGTTTTCTTCATACTGTCATTCCTGAGTATCACTTATTCCTCTAACTACGTTTTTAATTTTTCTTCATTTTTCTATTTTTATCTTCATTTTTCTTCTTTTGACTCCTACTATGTACAGTATGTACAAGTCTACTTGTTGTGCTGCAACTACTGAGAGTTGGTAGGTCTACTCTCCTTATACAGTTTCAATCAACTTCCATTCACCATTCCTTGCACTTACTTTCTTGCTAGGTCTTCCAGTTGTACAACACCTCCATCTGTAATAGAATTTATTTGATATGGCCCTAGCCAATGCATTCTAAATTTTCCT
Organism: Picea engelmannii; assembly: GCA_009831015.1. Classification (NCBI taxonomy): domain Eukaryota; kingdom Viridiplantae; phylum Streptophyta; class Pinopsida; order Pinales; family Pinaceae; genus Picea; species Picea engelmannii. Next base: position 266,002 of record ML778982.1, read on the forward strand.
AGGTGTTGCAAATACTTACTTTCATAGAGGAGAACCAGATCTCCTTCCTTAAACTTATTCTTCTTGATATGTATGTAATTCCATGATTTATCCTTTTCTTTCTGTACCTTTTGATGGAAACAAGCCATGATTATGTCCTCTCCTAATCCCACCATTTGAGCCAATCATTACTATGTTGCGCCACTTTCTGTCATCTTTGTAATTGCTGCAATGTGCAGAATTTTATCAAATAATCTAAGGGAACTACCTCCACCTGTCCATAAACCAATATAAAGGGTGTATTCCCTATTAGCTTCTTTCAGGTAGTTCTATAATCCCAAAGTACTATTGATACCTTCAAATCCCAATCATTTCTATTCACATTACATGTCTTTGTCAAGGCATTTTCCAAAATGTTGTTGAAGGATTCCAATATTCCATTTTCTTTTGTGACACAACCACCCTCCTTGGAGTACGATCGATCCCACTAAGAACTTCTCTTCCCTAGGCTTGAAGAACAAAATTTCTCTTCAAAACCCCTTTATCGGGAGTTTTCAATACCCACAGAACTCACTTAATGACCTCCCTTCCTTCCACCTGGAAATCAAACCTCGCCGTATCGCGAGACCTGAAAGCACAGATCTGGGTCTCACAAAACCCTGAAACTCGTGTGAGTATTTTCCAAGGCTTTCCTTGCTCTTGTCGGTATTTCACTCGTCGGGAAATCAGAACTTACGATGTCGTAAATTACTTACCTCTCGTGTCCCCGATTCCCGATACCCGATGCCACCTGTCCTCTATTCTGCCACCTAGGACCCAGGATTCCGGGTAAGTTGGGAAATCACATTTTGGGAATTCACGATTCCTATTGTGCAATGTCAAAGACCCTTCCAAATCCAAAACTCTGATATGCGACACCACTTGTCATCGCCTCGGGGCGAGACTTAACCCTCTGACACCTGTCCTCCACTAGGCGCCTTTATCCCTGTCGGGAAATCGTGGATCGCAATTTCAACACACACAATACTCTTGACTCCGAAAATCCTGAAATGCCGAACCCCGAGCTATCCAGGATCTCTCGCCACGCATCCTTGCTGTGTTGGACGGCTCCGATTCAATCGAGAATTCACAAATCACAATTCCTTTCTGCAAGAGTCCTATGTCTCCGAAAACTCCGATGAGTCGAATCCCGATGAACCCTTGGCTCCTTCATTGCAGGCTATGGCTTAAATCCTGTGCAACTTCCTGAGATCTAACGATTGACGGGATTTCGCTGGTTGCTTCTGCGAATCCTGACCGTTAATTCCTCTCCTCGAAGATTTCTTGGGGATGACTAAGTTTTCCTTCCAGAACTTGTCTCCTCCGATGCCTGCACTTGCAAACCCTGTTCAAACCTTCTTCTACACAGACTCCTGTGCTCTATGGTAACGATGTCACGAAGGTAATAAACCTCCTGAGTTTTCTTACTCTGATTCTTTCAGAGGTATCTACGTGCACTCCTTGCGGCAATCATTCAACACTCTCAAGTGTTGAATCCTTGTGACCCTGTTCACTTCCTGCAACAACAGTCTTTGGATAATTTGCTCAGAATAGCAACTCTGAGACTTCTTCTTCAGCTTGCGCACTCCTTGCACGGCTTCAAAAACTCGCTTCCACTTCTGGGTGAATGAGAACAAGAGTTAAACTACTGAGCCTCATCAACGCACTCCATGCGGATGAATTCAAATGCACACCTTGCAAGAATCTCCTGGCTCAGACAGAGAAACAATTGAAACTTATTCTCTCCCTCTTTCAAACTTCAGTTTCAAAACATGAAATCATATGCACAACACATACAAAGAAAATGCATACCCAGAAAACAAACATTCAAGAGCATAACATCAACACACAAAGAATAGACACATAACCATGGATTTGAATCAAAGCTTTCTTCTATTAATTCAATATCTGTACATGGATGTTCTCTACATAGTTCTCTGCTTTCTCTGCTCTTCTTCTTCTGAATGGATAATTTTGAATAATAATACAATGTACAACCGAGGGTGTCTATATCCGTTTTCCCTCCTTCCATCTAAAACTGTATAATCTAGAAATAAATCCTATCTACCAGCATTAACTAGATTAAATGCCTCCTTATCTACTTCAGACAAGAGCGTATGGCTCGAGGTCTGATTCAACATACAAAAGCACTTTTCATAAATGGTACATTTATACATTGGTGCATCATCTTGAGTGAAATTCAAAAAGTTTCGGCTGGACTTGTCCAGCTGTTTGGTGTCTTCCATGCTGGCTCGCTTGTCTTGGGCGATGCTCCTGCATCATACTCCTCGGCTTGAAAACTTTCATGGGATCCTATCCATGATCTCTCGCATGGTCTGTCCATGCTTCTGTATCATTGCTTCGCTCTCCCAATTGGCATCTTCCACTAAGTGGTTTTCCCATTTGACCAGATACTCGAAGTGTTCTTTCCATCTGGTCTTCTTACCCACTCGCTTATCCAGTATGCACTCCATTTGTGGCTTTTCTTCTACTGGCATCTGCTTCTTCCACTGGACTTCTGGTTGTTCATCAATTCCAGCTCCTACTTCCTCCGCCTTGTAGGGGTACAAGTCTGAGACATTGAACGTCGGACATATTCTGATGCCATCCGACAATTCAATCTCATAAGCGTTTTCTCCCAATTTCTTTAGGACTCTGCATGGCCTATTTTTCTTCATTTTCAACTTGTTGTATGTTCCCCTTGGGAACCTTTCTTTTCGTAAGTGTGCCAGAACTAGATCGCCAACTTCAAACTGAAGTTGTCTTCGATGCTGATCTTCTCTGTGCTTGTACTCCTTATTTAAGTCAATCAGTCGCTGCTTCACCTTGCTTTGAAGTTCTTTCATCGCTTCAGCGAACTCTTCTGCACTATCGCTCTTAGTAGCAGTCTGCTCTGACTCCTTGAGTTCAAAAACTCCTCTCAGTTGTGTCCCATACACAATATGAAATGGAATTTTGCCTGTACTCTGATTCACTGAATCGTTGTATGTGAACTCTGCCTATGGAAATATGTTGTCCCAGCTGCTATGGTGCTCTGTCACCAAGCTTCTCAGCAAGTCTCCCAGACTTCTGTTTACCACCTCTATTTGCCCATCCGCTTGAGGATGGTAAGCTGAAATAAATGCCAAGTTAGTTCCTAGCTTCTTCCATAAGGTCCTCCAAAAATGTCCAATGAATTTTGTGTCCAATGAAACTATGCTTCTCGGCAATCGATGGAGTCGAATGACCTCCTTGAAAAACAATTTCACGATGTGAGTAGCATCGCTGGTCTTCTAGCATGGGATAAAATGTGCCATCTTTGAAAACTTGTCTACCACCACAAAGATGGAATCAACCCCTCTTTGCGTCCTTGGAAAACCCAATATAAAATCCAGGCTTATCGCCTCCCATGGTCTCTCTGGTATGGGCAATGGCTGATAAAGACCTGCATTCTGTTTCCTCCCCTTCCAATGCTGACAAATTCTGCATCTGTCAACAAACCTCTTGACCTCTGCTTGCATGCCTGGCCAAAAGTATGATTCACTCAGCTCTGTGAATGTTTTATCGTGGCCAAAATGTCCTGCCAATCCACCACTGTGCTTTTCTTTCACCAAGTTCTCCCTCATGGAGAAATTCAGAATACACAGTTGGTTGCCTGTAAACAACAATCCATCCTGGATCATATAATCTATCCAACGACTCCTATCTCTCAGAACTGGATTCTCATCTAATTCATATGCTTCTCCGACATCTGCATCTCCTGCATACATATCCCTCAGGTTTTCAATACCCAATGTTTTGACTCGGAACTCCTACAGCAACAAACACTTCCTGCTCAAAGCATCAACCACTTTGTTAGTAGTACCTGAAATTTGTTTGATTACAAATGTAAAATTTTGCATATACTCTACCCATTTCGCATGTTTCTGATTCAACTTCTCCTATTGACTCACAAAATGCAATGCATGATTATCACTATACAATACAAATTCCTTTGGTATCAAGTAATGCCTCCACTTCTTCAATGCCTGTATGATAGCATAAAATTATTTATCATACGTGGAGTATTTCAGCTTTGCTTCATCCAACTTCTCACTGAAATATGCGACTGGTATGTCTTCTTGACTCAGGACCACTCCTATGGCAAATCCACTTGCATCACATTTCACCTGAAATGTCTTATGGAAGTCCGACAACACCAACACTGGTCGTTCCGTTATCTTCCGCTTCAACAGATTGAAGCTCTTCTCAGCCTCTGCTGTCCAATGAAAAGACCTATGTCATTTCTTCACTGTGTCCATCATTGCTGTGCTAATTCCACTGAAATTCCTAAAGAACTTTCGGTAGAAACTAGCCAAACCATGGAAACTTCTCACCTCGAAAACATTTCTCGGTGATGGCCAATTCTTGATCACTTCCACCTTACTTGGATCCATCTTTAACTCATTTGCCGAAATAACAAAACCCAAGTAAATGAGCTCTGTCTTCATGAATGAAGATTTCTTCATGTTGATCAACAACTTCTCCTGCTATAGCTTCCTCATCACAATGGCCAAATGTTTCAAATGTTCAACCTTTGTCTTACTGAAAATCAGTATATCATCCAGATATACGACGATGAATTTCCCGATGAACTCCTTCAGGACTTCATTCATCAGCCTCATGAATATTCTTGGCGCATTCGTCAAGCCAAACGGCATGACGAGCCATTCATACAAACCCTCGTTTGTCTTAAATGATGTCTTCCATTCATCACCTTCCCTCATGCGAATCTGATGATATCCGCTCTTTAGATCAATCTTTGAAAAATAATTTTCCCCACTCAGGCAATCCATCAGATCATCCATTCTCGGCAGTGGAAACCTGTACCTGATGGTAATTTTGTTGATCGCTCTTGAATCGGTGCACATTCTCCAACCTCCATCTTTCTTTGGACTAAGCACTGTTGGAACGACACACAGACTCAAGATTTCCCTGACCAATCCTTTGTCCAACAATTCCTGGACCTGGTTCTTGACCTCCTCATTTTCTTGCGGCGTTAACCTGTATGCAGCTTTGTTCGACAAACTAGCTCTTGGTATGAGATCAATGTGGTGACTCACACTCCTCATCGATGGCAATGAATGAGGTAATTTGTCCATGATGATGTCAGCGAACTCTTCCAGTAGTTCCTGAATCTCCTCTGGTAAGTCATCCACTCTTGTGATAGTCAGAACAATCCTCGGTTTTCTGACCACAAAGAATTGTATATCTTCCTTCTTCTCCATCTCCGTAAGAAGCTCCTTCCCACTCATGAGAAGTATTGTGTTGCTTACTTCTGGCTTCACCTCCTTATCCTTTATTGGAAGCAACCTTTGTGTCCTCCCATCTTTCTCTAAAGTATATGTGTTCATCCTCCCATCATGAACCACATTTCGGTCATATTACCATGGTCTACCCAGCAATAAATGACATACATCCATGGGAATGACATCACCGAGTATTTTATCATTATATCCTCCTATCTTGATGTCAACTAAGCACTGTTTAGTGACACTCACCTGATGTCCCTTCTATAGCCATGAGACTTTGTATGGACTCGGGTGATCAGTTGTCTCCAATTCTAGCTTTTCTACCATCTCGGTTGAAACGAGATTGTCTGTGCTTCCGCTATCCATGATAACCTTGCATTTCCTATCCTTGGTTTTGCAAGCTGTCCTGAACAGTCTGGTCCTTTGAGCTGAACTTTCCTGCACCTCTTTCTCAGGTGTCAAAAGGACTTTTCGCATAAGAAGTGAGCTTCCGCCTTCTGCATCTTCGTTCTCAACATCACGCCTCTGCACTTCAGCAATGTGAGCTTCTCCACTGTCTTTCTTCTTCTCTGGACACTCGAATGACTTGTGCCCATTTTTCCCACATGTGAAGCATGTGATTACTCCACCTCGACCTCTTCCCCTACCCCTGGTACGAGGAAAAGTGTTTGCGTCAGCATAATCTCCCTTTCGCTCTGTATGCTGTCCTCTTTGTTCAACATGTGGCTATCCTCGCTGTGAGGTTCCACCTCTATCAACTTTACCTTGAGGTTTCTTCCATTTCTCCTTGGGCTTTTGATATTTCTCCTGGGCAACTACCTTGCCTCTGGGCTAACTTCTGCCTTGCCCTCGCTGACCTTTCTTACGGCTAAGCTTCTCTTCATCTTTCAGAGCCATCTGATAAGAATCCTCCACCATTCTGATGGTGACCATGCTTAATTCATCCTGAATGTCGTACCTTAGACCATTTATATATCTAGCCACCTTCTCATCATCGCTCTCGCAATGACCTACTCTGATGTTCAGTCGATAGAATTCCTCGGTGTATTCTTTCACTGTCATCAGCTTCTGTCTCAGGTTCTGCATTCTCCTGAATAGTGTGATTTGATAATCCCTTGGGATGAACTTCGCGTTCATCTTTGCAATCATTTGATCCCAACTTTTGATCTTTTGCTTGCCTTTGGAACGTCTGTCTGCTTAAAGCTCGTCCCACCATAATGCTGCATGTCCTTTCAATCGGGTGATAGCATGTCTGACCTTCTTATCCTCTTTGATATCCTCATAATCGAAGTAGGTGTCAAGAGCTCGGATCCAATCCAGTAGCTCCTCTACATCCAGATTTCCTTCGTAGACTGGAATGTCCATCTTCGCCTTCGCACCCATCCTGGTGATGGCTTTAATCAGTCGCTCATTGGCTGCATCTTCGGCTGCAACTTCTCCTTGTTGTTAAGCTTCAGCTTCGCCTTTAGAGTCACTCAGATCTCTAGCATTGTCTATGCGTCTCTGCGCTGCCTCCATATCTTCTAGTCTTGCTCGAAGATCTCTCATTTGCCTTTCCAGTTCTGGATTTCTTGTCGGCCTGCCTCTTCTTCTCACCTCCCTGTCTTCTGGGTCAGGTGACTATCTTTCTCTTCTAGGCGGCATGGTGAATTCTCTCTCTCTCTGCTATAGAAAAAAAAGATTCAAACTTCACTTTGATACCACACTGATGCAACTTCCCTCCTCGGAGTACGATCGCTCCCACCAGGACCTTCTCTTCCCTAGGCCTGAAGAAAAAAATTGCTTTTCAAAACCCCTTTACCGGGAGTTTTCAATACCCACATAACTCACTTAATGACCTCCCTTCCTTCCACCTGGAAATCGAACCTCACCATATCGCGAGACCTGAAAGCATAGATCCGGGTCTCACAAAACCCTGAAACCCGTGTGAGTATTTTCCAAGGTTTTCCTTTCTCTTTTCAGGATTTCACCCGTCGGGAAATTGGAACTTACGATGTCGTAAATTACTTACCTCTCGTGTCCCTGATTCCTGATACCCGATGCCACCTATCCTCTATTCTGCCACCTAGGACCCACGCTTCGGGGTAAATCGGGAAATCACGTTTCGGGAATTCACGATTCCTATTGCGCAATGTCACAGACCCTTCCAAATCCAAAACTCCGATATGCGACGCCACCTGTCGTCACCTTAGGGCGAGACTCAACCCTCCGACACCTGTCCTCCACTATGCGCCTTTATCCCTATCGGGAAATCGCGGATCGCGATTTCAACACACACAATACTCTTGACTCCGGAAATCCTGAAATGCCAAACCCCGAGCTATCTAGGATCTCTCGCCACGCATCCTTCCTGTGTTGGACGGCTTCGATTCAATCGGGAATTCACAAATTGTAATTCCTTTCTGCAAGAGTCCTGTGTCTCCGGAAACTCCAATGAGTCGAATCCCAATGAACCCTTGGCTCCTTCACTGCACGCTATGGCTTAAACCCTGTGCAACTTCTTGATATCTAACGGTTGACGGGATTTCACTGGTTGTTTCTGTGAATCCTGACCATTAATTCCTCTCCTCAAAGATTTCTTGGGGATGACTAAGTGTTCCTTCCAGAACTTGTCTCCTCCGATGCCTACACTTGCAAACCCTGTTAAAACCTTCTTCTACACATACTCCTGTGCTCTGTGGTAACGATGTCATGAAGGTACTAAACCTCCTGAGCTTTCTTACTCTGATTCTTTCAGAGGTATCTGCGTGCACTTCTTGTGGAAATCATTCAACGCTCTGAAGTGTTGAATCCTTCTGACCCTATTCACTTCTTGCAACAACAGTCTTTGGATAATTTGCTCATAATTGCAACGCTGAGACTTCTTCTTCAGCCTGCGCACTCCTTGCATGGCTTCAACAACTCACTTCCACTTCTGGGTGAATGAGAACAAGAGTTAAACTACTGAGCCTCATCAATGCACTCCATGCGGATGAATTCAACTGTACACCTTGCAGGAATCTCCTGGCTCAGACAGAGAAACAATTGAAACTTATTCTCTCCCTCTTTCAGACTTCAGTTTCAAAACATGAAATCATATGCAGAGCACATACAAAGCAAATGCATACCTAGAAAACAAACATTCAAGAGCATAACATCAACACACAGAGAATAGACACATAACCATGGATTTGAATCAAAGCTTTCTTCTATTAATTCAATATCTATACATGGATGTTCTCTACACAGTTCTCTGCTTGCTCTGCTGTTCTTCTTCTGAATGGATAATTCTGAATAATAATACAATGTACAAGCGAGGGTGTCTATATCCGTTTCCCCTCCTTCCATCTAAAACTGTCTAATCTAGAAATAAATCCTATCTACCAACATTAACTAGATTAAATTCCTCCTTATCTACTTCAGACAAGAGCGTATGGCTTGAGGTCTGATTCAACATACAAAATCACTTTTCATAAATGGTGCATTTATACATTGGCGCATAATCTTGAGTGAAATTCAAAAAGTTTCAGCTGGACTTGTCCAGCTGTTCAATGTCTTCCATGCTGGCTCGCTTGTCTTGGGCGATGCTCCTGCATCATTTTGAATGATAAGGAGTTCTCTTCTGATGGTGGATCTTAAATTATTCAAGCACTATCTCAATCGTATTGTTGATGAAGTGATTTCCCTAATCACTCATAAATATTCTTGGACATCCAAACCTTTTCACTACATTCTCAAATAAAAATTCTTCTACAACCTCCACGCTTCATTCCCTTACTGGTGTTTCCTTAGCCCATCTGGTCAAGTATTCTTCCGCTATAATAATATATCTAAGTCTGGATCTTCTTGTTGGTGGATTAATTGGACATACAAAATCTATTTCCCATTTATCGATTACTTGTAAAGTATCATGTGGTCTAAGTGGCATGTGATCCATCATGGATGGCTTCCCAACTCTTTGAGAAACATCACACTTCTAACAGTATTCTTTTCAATCATTGTGAACTATTGGACACAATAATCCGACATGAAATACCTTCTACGCGGTAGTTTTTCATGTGTAATGTCATCTTGAAATCCCTTATGCACTTCTACCAAAATAATGGGTCTTTCATGCTCCATCACACATCTCCTAAAGATGTTATCTACTCTAAGTTTGTATAAATGACCCGCAATGAACTAATCATGTGCAACTCTGACCACCGAATTTTTCTTTTGTGCAATACTAATTTTTTTTGGTGTAAAGCCTGTACTCAATAAGTCAATCATGCCAGCAAAATATTCATCTTCAAACTGTACTAAAAACAATTGTGCAACTGAGAAGTTGTCTTCCAAGTTGTTGGGTTCTTCTCCATTAGTTATCCTAGATAAGTGATCTGGTCGTGCATTCAATCTTCCAGGCTTGACCACAACTTCAAAGTCAAATTATTGAAATAATAATAGCCATCTACATATCCATACCCCCAACATTGGATTATTAACTAAGTATATCAAAGATGAGTGATCTCTAAACATATTAATGTGTTGTCCCAACATGTAATCTATTTATTTTTGCAAAGCATACACCATAGCCAAACCTTCTCTTTCTGTGGTATTGTAGTTCTTCTCTGAATATGAAAGCTTCCTTCTTTCAAAAGCAATAGGGTGATGTATATCGCCTTCTTGTGGCTGGGTTAATAATTATCCTAATGAAATTGTATATGCATCCACATGCACATGAAATTTTTTAGCCCAATCTAAGAATACTAAAATCTCCCCAATAACCTTCTTCTCCTTCAAAATATCAAGACTCTACTAACATTCCTCCATTGATACATAGTGTAATTCTTTAGCAAATTCCCCATTGGCATAGTAATATGTGTATATCCTCTTATGTATTTTATGTAATACCCTTTATGTCCCAATGTACTCTTTAACTAGTTCATTCACTTTGGTGGTGGTAAATTAACTATGACAACAATTTTAGTAGGATCAACCAATAGACCATGTTTACACACCATAGGTCCTAACAAAATCCCAAAATATGTGCTGAAAATACACTTCTTAATATTTAATGATATATGACATTGTCTGCATCTGTCCAACATCATCCATAATATTTCAACATGGTCTTTTAACAAAATGAACATTGTCCAATCATCTAAGTAAACCTCCAAAAATTTATAAATAAAGTCCTTGATAGATGCTACTACTACCCTTGAAACAATGGTTGGTGCATTCTTCAATCCAAATGGAATAATTGTATACTAAAATGATCCCCACTCCATATCAAATTTTGTCTTATGTATATCTTTAGGGGCAATCCTTATCTGATGATATCCTGAGAATCCATCTATAAAAGAATAAGCTTCTTGACATCCTACATTTTCCAAAACTTCTCATGTAAATGGGGTAGGAAAATGTTCATGTAGGAAAGAAACATTCAATTTTATCAAATCTACACAAATCATGATCCCTCCTTGCTTCTTTTCTTGCACCACCATAGTACTAATCCATTTTAACTCTTCTATATGTTCTATAACACCGGCTTATACCATCTTGTCAATTTCCTTTTTCACCTTCTCTTTGTATATTGGATTCAATATGTAAGGTATTTGTCTAATAGGTCTTGATTCTGGCTTCAAAGGTATATTCATCTCTCCTAGATCTCCTTCTAACCCCTTCATCTCTAATAATTTTGTTCTAAATAAGTCACTATATTCGTGCAGTAATTCTGTGATCCTTTGTACTACCTCATTATCCCAATAATCTCTAATACTAGCCATATTTGGGCTATTTGCAGTTTCAATGTTGACCTTCTTAATATTTAATGGTGTATCATAATATTATAAATCTTGTTGGGGGCCTTCTACCTCCCTTTCACCTTCCACTTCTGGGATCTGGATATTGCACATATTATCTTCTACTAGTTCTCCTTCTTTTGCGACGTGATAACAATGTAGAAATTGTTTAATTGTTTGTTTAGCCTTCTTCTGATAAACTGGAACTATTTCAAACTTTGGTTCTTTAAATATTTCATCTCTTAGTACTTTCAATGTTGTATCAAGCTCTGGATTGTCATGCTCAAAGGAAAATGTAACTACAAAGTTTTGTTGTATCTCTTACCATTTAGCATTTTATCTATGGTGTTCTTATTTTGTGTATCAATTCTTTAGAATGCCTTCTAGTGTGTGAATGAAATGGTGTTTCCATTCTTCTGGTGGTACTATTCTCCAGTGAACCATGCACTTATCTACATGTTCTTGAGGTTGTCAAAATCCCTCATATTTCTCATCATATCTATGTTCCTTTTCTGTGCTAAATCTGATGCGCAATAACCTTTTGCATTGAAGCCAAATGTTGATATTTCCCTTGTGTATACCCCACCATATTGCAAGTGTATCTTTTAAAGAAATATCTAGTTCTAGTAATCTATGATTTTCCATAACCTCTACCTAATATTTCATAAAAAATTCTTCTAAATCATTCAATCCATAAAAAGTAGGAGGTTCTCTTACCACTATACCAACACATATCAATGCGCGCATCATTCTGGTACACTTCCTGGTAGATAATTCATGTAGTCATTGTTGTCAGCTTTCCAGTCTCGTGTCAAAGTATGAATCACAAGAACTAATAGTCCTCCGAATGAGCATGCCATCTGTAGCTGGGTTGATATAATCCTCTTTGCACGTGGTAGTTTTGTATAAATAATTCACATATTATTTCAGGATGTTATCTGTAGGCTCTACATATTTGCCTCCTTTTAAGGGATCTAGTGGCACACTAAATATATACTCCCCTAATTCAAATATCCTATTTCTTATCTTCAAGTTGATAATATACTGGTTATCAAAGGCCCAATCCAGACCCAATAGTGTTTGATATGGAAAAGTATTGTCCATTATTTCAATGATTTCAAAATCATCCATGGTATGCACACCACCTAGATCTACTAGAATCCCCTTTAACCTTCCTATTAGCACCACTCTGTGTTTATTTTCCAACTTCATTTGAATAGGTGAATACCCCAATTGTGGTTCTCTCATAGCTTCCCAGCTTTACTTTGGCAGAACATTGACTTCAGATCCTAAGTCTAGTATAATATCCCTGATATTGAAATCTCCTATGTTAGCATTCAATCTTAATTCCTTGTTGGTTCTTATCCTCTTTCTAACCCGATTTACTCTTTTTACCCCTTATTCCCTAGGATTACATTTTTCTAGCAAATTATGCAATACTTGTAACGAATATTTATCACTCAATAATTTGACACAAGCTCCCAAAAAGTTTCTTAAGTTACTTGCTTGTTCTTAAGACCGCTCTTGATTGGTTTGATTGAATAATGAAGGCATGTCATACACTAGTATCTCATATAATGGCTTCATTCTTAAAGTGGATGCAATGTTTTCCTTCAATATATCCTATATAGTTTCCTTGAATATATCTTTCTCTTTGCACGCATCAATTTTTTTTCCAGGTGTTGTGTTCTTCCTGACCCACTAGTATTGGTCTTGATCCTTCTTGGCTGCATTTTCTTCTATCTTAGCTCCACCTCTAGTAACAATGTTAATATTCTTATCACATTCTTATCTATTTTCTACCTTGATCCATTGCATGTTTTGATTAGTTTGGTTCCTCTTATCCTATATCTTTATCAAAATTGTAGGACAATCTTGTGTTTCATGGTGTGTTGCACGTCAATAGATACATGCTGCATGTGGTTGTGGGTAGTATCTTGCATAGTTCCCTGGTTCCTGAAAATTATGAAACACTACTTGTAGGAGTGCTCTACATTGGTTGAAGACACTCCTACCTCAACTAAACATGGTCATTGAAGACATGTCATGGGAATTGTTCGAGAAAAAATTTCGAGAGAGGTACTTGTCTCATGAATTCATTGATCGCCATCTTAATGAGTTCAACTGCTTACGACAGGGTAGCCATACGGTACCAAAGTGTGAGGCCAGGTTCATGGAGCTACTTAGATATGCTCCACATCTAAACACAGAGAAGTTAAAGTTCAACAAGTTTGTGTTTAGCATTAACTTCAACATTCGTGCAAAGGTGAGGATCTTGATGCCCCAGACATTGCATGATGCAGTTCAAAAGGCCCTCATAGCTAAGGAAGAGTTGAACAGTGGGGTTCAGGGCATAAATCCTTCTATATTGACATGATAGGAGAGACTAAGAGCACAAAAACATCATACACCATCTAGATAGACTTCTAGGCACCGTGATATGCCTAAAGGACATGTGTTCTCAACACTGTGATGAGAGAATAATCAAGAGAGAATTCGATATAGAGAACTACAACAACAACAACATCATCATTTGTAGTAGAAACAATTTTTTATGCTTGTTCAGCAGAACAGACTCGGATCATAGAGTAATAGGCCAACAACTTTATCTTTGAGGAATAGGAGCATTGGACCAAAGAATGTATACTGTACATGTGGAGAGCCAAATTACTAGAGAGATTTTTCAATTGAGAAGGCCATAGTGGTTGGATCATCAGGACCCGCTACAGTTGGATATTTGGGAAAGTCCCATAGGATAGATGCAATGGTGAATAATTTTCAGGTCGAGCACCAATCCACTATGATCGAGACATCAGGTATGGTCATCGACCAAAATTTTAGTATTTTGAGAGATCCAGGAGCTACATAGATTTATTTCTAGTGAAATGCTTAAGAGAATTAAGGTAAAGGCAGTCGAGCATGATGAGTTTAGATATGTAGAAATGGAATCGAGAGCTAAACAAAAAGTTGGAGGAAAGGTTGTGGATTGTAACATTAACTTGGGTTATTTTGTAACAAAGGAAAATCTATATGTCACAATATTAGGATATTATGACATAGTGGTTGGCATGGACTAGTTGATACTTAACTTTAAGAAGAAATGGTTAAGTTTGAGAGATGAATTGGGACATAGTAGAGTGATTGTATGAAGAAACCAGGGAGTGTCTTTGAGGTTTATTTCTTCCTTACAATTACATAAAAGTATGTGCAAGGAGTGTTAGTTATACTCCATCTTAGCTCTAAATGAAAATGGGGACATGGAAGGATTATAAAATCTTCCTATAGTATCAGAATTTGTGGATGTATTTCTTGAGGAATTTCCAGGTTTTCTTCCTAAAAGAGAATTGGAGTTTACAATAGAATTTAAACGTTGAATTGAACCTATTGTAGGAGTTAAAAATGAAATTGAAGGAATTGTTAGATTTAGGACTTATACGTCCAAGTGTATTGTTGTGGAGTGTGCAAGTAATTTTTGTTAGAAAGAAGGATGGATCGTGGAGGATTTATATTGATTACTATCAATTGAATAAGGATACGATCAAGAACTAGTATCCATTACCAAGGATTGATGATTTTTTTGATTAGATGAAAGGAGCAACGGTGTTTTCAAAGATTCACGTGAGATCATTATATCATCGGTTACAGATTAAGGAATAATATATCCCTAAGACCTCTTTTAAGATGATATTCATACAGTATTACTTTATTGTTTTACCATTTGGGTTGGTGAATGCCCCAGGAGTATTCATGAGTTTGATGAATGGGGTATTTCGTGAATACCTCGAAAAGTTCATTCAAGCATTCATTGGAGATATACTGATTTATTCCGAGACAAAATAAGAGCACAAAGAAAATTTGAGATTGGTCTTACAGTATCTAAGAGAAAAAAAGTTGTACATGAAACTTTCAAAATGATCTTTTTACCAATTGAAGATTCATTACTTAGGACATGTCATATCTGGGAAAGGTATTACTGTGGATCCAATGAAAGTAGAGGATATTATGGAATGTCTAGCACCAAATAGTGTACAATAAGTACATATCTTTATGGGGTAAGCATGTTATTATCGACCCTTTGTCGAAGTTTTTTCGAAGATAGAAAATCCAATTATAGAATTGCAAAAGAAAAACAAGAAATTCGTATGGACAAAGAAATGAGCGGAAGCATTTCAAAATTTTAATAAGTTGTTAACGAAAACACCAATATTGAAGGTTCCAGACATGGACAAAGAATTCTTGGTATGCACAGAAGAATCCAAGGAAGGACTAGGTATAGTCTTGATGCAAGATGGTCGAGTGATCGCTTACATTTCGAGGAAATTAAGAAGGAATGAAGAGAAGTACCAAATACATGAATTGGAGTTACTAGCGATTCTATATGCCTTTAGAATATGGATACATTATTTGATTGGAAAAAAATTTGAATTAAATATGAATCACTGTGGATTACAACATATTTTTACTCATAGTGACCTGAGCACGTGACAAAGGCATTGGTCAGAACTGCTTAGTGAATAAGATTTTGAGATTACTTACATTAAAGGAATGATGAACATATTAGTAGATGCAAGAGTCAAATACCACACATACTCTTAGTAATACCTCTTAAGACGAATCTTCAAGAAAATATTCTAGCTCTACATATTGACGATGATTGGTACAAGAAAATTAAGGATAACAATGGATAGGATAACATGGTGTTACCAAGGTATGAAGGTAATTCATTTGACAACGACAGATTGTTTAGGTAGATTTTTTTTTTTTTAAGACAAGCTTATCGAGCAATATACATGGCTCATCCTAGAGTCACGAAGATGAAGGAAGAACTTAAGCCTTTATTATTAAAAGAAGGAATAAAATATAATATAGTTGGTTATGTGGTGAGATGTCTAAAATGTCAGCAAGTGAAGGATGAAGATAGACATCCAACAAGATTTTTATAGCCACATGCAATTCCTGAATCAAAATGGGAAGTCATTTTGATAGATTTTATTATTGGATTTCCAATGATGGTAAGGTGACATGATTGGATTTTTTTGCTCATAGACACTGTAACGAAGGGTGCACATTTTATCCCAGTGCGTACGACATATCAGGTGTTGGACATACCTAGAGTTTTTGTTAGAGAAGTTGTGAGGTTGCACAGATTAATATGATTTATTATATCCGATTGTGGATTAGTGTTTACTGGATGGTTTTGGACTAGTTTCCAAGAGGCTTTGGGAACAAAACTAAATTTCAGTGCAACATATCACCCATAAATAGATGAAGAAACTGAAAGGAAAAATAAAATTTTAAAAGATATTCTTTGGATGTACATTATCTATATCGAAAAAAGTGTTGAGAAGACTTATTTTCATTGGTAGAGTTTGCATACAAAAATAATTACCATAGTACGATTAAGATGTAACTATTTGAGTTTCTTTACGGACGACCATGTCAGAAACCTCTGAGTTGGGACAGACTAGAGGATAGGATTATGGTAGGACCAGAAGTGATCCAAGAAATAGAAAAACATATGCAATTGATCAGACAGAGGATTAAAGAAGCACAAGATCAACATAAAAGTTATGTTAATGTGCATTGCACTGACCGAAGTTATGGGGTTGGTGGCAAAGTTTTCTTTTAGGTAAAACCACATAAGAGTGCGATCAACTTTGGAAAGGGTGTTAAAATCTCTCCTAGGTTTGTGGGACCTTTTGATATTTTGGAGAAGAAAGGGCCCGTGGCTTATAGACTAGACTTACCTATTTCTTTGAGGCATATGCATGATGTATTTCATGTATATGTTTTATGACATTATATTAGTGATCTATCACATGTTATTGACATGAGTTCTTTTCATGTGTCGGATGAGAGTGATCTCATGGGAGATAATCCACATTCTAGACCATTGTACTCCAGAGATATGGTGTCGAATAGTCGATCTGGTCAAGGTTCAATGGGACAATTATAGTCCACACTTGGCTACATGAGATGACACATATGAGATGCGCCAATAATTTCCTTATTTTTTTGATAGATTAGATATGTAGATCTTTGTCAAATACATTTATTACTACCATTAGTGATATTTTACAAACTTCTGGATGAATTTTAAAACAACATGGGGTGTATGTAACATACAGTACTATTGAACACATTTTATACTGACTTATTCTTTGAGGACACTTGCAAGAAAGTGATCTGATTATGATACATTGTGATTATGTTTTTCTTATGAGATATATATTATGATGTCATTGTGATTATATGTTAGATTCCATATGTATTCATGTATCGACAAGTATTACGAATGAGTGTCCATGAGTATGAACGATACATGACAGGTTGAAGATGCACATGGCATCAACGATTCCCTTGGATTTTGTATTGATTCAAGGACTAGATTTCATTTTGTTTGAGTATTTAATTTTACGCACATGTGATATATGATTTATTACAATGTGATTTATGCATATGGATTATTGACACTATTTTTGTTAGTGGATGAAGGCTCGATGATGCTTTCTAATCTGACTCACATAAGGAGTAAAGGAGTCATGCAAAAAATCCAAACATTTGAGGGAGAGGTGTGGCAATGCCCCTTTCATAACATACTAGAAATTTCGCCATGACCCGAACTATAGGTCAACAACTACCTAGTTTGAAAGGTCCATGATGCCATAAGGGCAGACTGAGACAGTCACTCACAAAGAATTCTAAGGGGGCATGCAATAAGGCATAGTTATTATTCCTTAGAATTCCTTAGTCTCTCACAAGGTCGACCGAATGGAGTGTTGACTCCAAGGGTCGGACAAACTTCCAAAACCAGTCAAAGGTGAGTGGCACCCTTGTAGCACAAAGGTGTGTCTTCAAGGGCATGCCACATTATTAAATGGGAGTCAATAAATCTAGGTGGACTAAAAAATTAATGAAATGTTTAAACATTGTTATAACAAAGTATTAAATAATCATTTATTTGAAAACTTAGAAATATAACAAGATTCTAAGCCTAGTCAAATCCTAAGTTCAAGTACAAGTATAAGTTAAAAGTGACTAAATTAAAAATTAAATAAGACTAAGGGTGTTGGGAATTAATAAACTTTAGGAAAAGAGAGGAAATAAATTTAAGTTTGAGTAAATGCACATGTGTGAATGAAAATAATAAAAGAGATTTTTAAAATGAAAATAAATTAAAACATGAGAGAATAGGTGCACACAAAGAATGGTATCTTGAGTCAATCCATCACTAAGTCTAACTAAAAGAATCGTAAGCCAAATCAAACTAAGATCTAGGTAGGGGACACTCATTAAATGAGAATTTGGGGAACTAAGAGACATCTAAGAAAAAAAAATAGGAAAACATTGAGGAATGTGAAGAAAATGTGAGGAAAATAAGCTTTTAAATAAAACAAAAAGAGGAATTACATGTGCAACCTTGGCAGAGTGTGACACATGTGTTGGGTGAATAATAATTTAATTTAATTATTAAAAATGATCTCGTTGTGCATGGGGACAATCTCCTTGAAAATAATTCTATAAAAGAAATGGAAGGTAGGTGAAAAAAGATCTCACTTTTTATGTATTGCTGCCAAAATTTCTGTGGACACAATTTTACTTGTAAGAGTTGGGATTCCTAAACTTGAAGAGTGGAAGCTCTTCCTTGAGAGGCAAGTGTTTTGATGCTATCATTTTCTGGTTTTTGTGTGTGGCTCCTTTGTGGCTCAAGGGATATGGAGAAAGAAAAATACATGTAACATTGGCTAGGAGGTACTAGTAAAGTTTTGGGATTAGCAAGCAAAAGCAAGAAGGTCAAGCACAAGCTTGATAATTGAGTTGGTTTTAAAAAATGGACAACTTTATCTTGGTATTTAAGTATTCAATTGTTTTGCAATGTATAGCAGAATTTTATGTATCTATTTGGATGGGCATAACATGATTTATCTGCTTTATGCTTACAAGAAGACTATGTCTATGCTTCATTGTTGCAAAATTTTTCCTTTATGTATAATCCATGTAAAAGAATTATAGATCTCAAGATACTTCTAATATTACGAATGCATTTTATGTCTATTAGGATAGTTTAATTGGTAAGGATAATCTGATCTTCAGACTCCTTGTTTGCATTTACAAGAATACATGTTAATTGTAAATGGATTTAAAAAAGAATAAAATAAAAAATAAAGAATACAATTTTATTTCTTTGATAGATCGCATTAACCTTTCATTTGCTGAATAACTGGATTCTGTTGTGAAAATCTGGTTCTTAATTCTAGCTTCTACTAGTGTATAATTTAGACATAGATGCATAGAAACTGTTAGTCCCTTCCTTTCTTGGAGATTTGAAGTTTTGTTTTTAAAAATATTTAGTCTACTGGATTTTTCAACTCCATCTGTAACGTTGAAAATATCCCAACAAATTTGTTCCACATTGTAATCTCAAGATCCTGGGATGTACCTAAAACCTTCTGGACTGAAGTTCAATAGGTAATACAATACTGACGAATTTTAATCATTTTAGTTCAACTGGCAATGTGACTGTGAAATTTAGATATTATAGACTCTCAGCAAAAATTTGGTTGACTGAGTTCATGCAATTCTAGATTGGTCATCCTTGAATGGCAGCTAGGGGCTATTCTTCTCAATTATTAAATTGTTAAAGGATGAAATAACATTTAGGGCTAAAGGATCGATAACTTTGTATTGTATTCTGAAACCTACAATATGTTCTGCCAGAAATTAATAGGTTCTTGTCTCTTGCTTGTTACCTCAAATTTAAAAAAATTGTTCGTACTTGGGAGCTTCTAAAAACGAATCGTTGATGCATGTTAAACATGTTAGGGACTGCAGTCAAGCACTGGAAGTTATTATTTCTAGTCTTTCAAAATTTCATTCAGCTAATAATGAAATTTAGATATGGAGACGGATCACTATTGTTACAAAGATATACATATCTTATCTCCTGAATAACACATGTTTTTAACCATTAAATCCAGTTATATATATATATATATATATATATATATATATATATATATAATTGTTAAAAATTATATATGTATATATGTTTATTAACAATTAAATAAGGAAAAAAGCATGTGGGTTATTGGAATAAGTTAGCTAATAATAATTAATATTAATTAAATAAAGAAAAAGGCAGGTGGGTTATTGGAATAGGTTAGCTAATGGTAATTAATATTTATATAGGTAATGGTTGATTTACTAGCGTTACTTTTAAATTCCATGATTATTATAAATTGCAATTTGGTTCCAATAATTACCATGATGATTGCGTAAATGTGCTTGATTATTTATGTGTTATTTAAGAATTGGCATAGTGAACTTATAATGTAATATTTGATATTGAACCTTGACAATTCATACATTGTAGTATTTTCAGATCATGATTGATAAATTAAATTATTAATTCATTTAAATAATTACATTCCTGAAATGTGTAAATATCTTACATATTTTTCCTTGTAATTAATAAAGATTTAGAATCCATAGAACTTAGTATCGTCATCAATAAATCTCGGGATGAGTTAAATTTGTATCGACAAGTTGAATTGGTAGCCCCAACTTGGGTATATATAAAAGAAATAAATAAATATGCAATAACAATATCCTAACTTTGTTCTTTAATTTTTTTAGCTTGATTTTTGATGTTAACGTAAAGAAGGTTGTTAGAGGGCCTCTTGCGACAGGACTTGCATAAAAGAAGGGAAGGAAGTTGTGTGCAAAGGAAAGAAGGTAGTTGTAAGTCGTTAGGAATTTTGGTCGAACCCAAAAGCGCTAATCTCTAATGTAATAGCATAAATGTGTAAGCGTTGGGATATATAAGTAAGTTAGTAAGCAATAGAAAAAGTGTGATAGAGGAGAGTAAGGAAAACTAAGTACGACTATATGTATGAATGTAAGAATGAATAGATATATATAGAAAGATATGAGAATGACAAGGGAATAATGTATGAGCACAACGCACACATTTTATAAGGGATGATTTTGAGTAATAATATAAGAATTTGTTCATTGTAGACATAGTCTATATTGGGTGAACCACGTTAAATCCTATCATATATGTGTTATGTGGTGTTGTGGTGTGGATATTGTTTTGTTTATCACCCAGATAATGCATGTTTCGTTAATATGAATATGCTATTTATTCTGATGTTTTTGCACACATGATAAATAGTATAATTAAAAAATGCTAAGTGTAATGGTTATGACAAATTCCTCCCATCCCTTCATGATTGTGGAAATATGGTTTCTGCAGTCGCCATAGATACCTTGGGTGAGACTTCACCTGCTTGTGGGTGATGTCGAAAGGACCGATATCTTATGGTTTTAGTGGTGAATTAATGTTGAACTCTTGTTCTTCCTACTTCACTCCAACGATCACTCTATATATAGATGATATGTTAGTATTTTGTAACAATAAGGATGTGATTTGTGATTTGAAGTCTCGATTTTCAACACAATTTGATATTAAGTACTTGTGGGATGAAAAGTATATTTTAAGAATGGATATCATGTGATATAGAAGGAATAAAACGATTTTGTTGTGCTAAAGTAAGCATGTAAACTTTGTGATACAACATTTTTTCATCTGAAATTGCAAACCATTGAGTATTTCAATTTTCATGGGAACTAAACTTTTAGTTTAGCAGTTCCCTACAACACCTGCAAAGAGGGAGGATATGATTTTTATTCCTTATGCAAATTTAGTTGGTAGTTTGATGTATTCTATGGTATGTACTAGACTAGGCATTGCCTAAGAAGTAGAAGTCTTGAGTTGATTCATGGTTAATCCTCTATGTCAACACTAAGTTACAACAAAGAGGGTCTTCAATTAATTGTGAGGTAGCTTTGAATATTCTATTTTATGTCATTGTGATGTTTGAGGGAACCCAAACTAAATGAATATACAATATTATGTGGATTATGAATGGGAAGGGGATGTAAACTGAATGAATATACAATATTATGTGGATTATGAATGGGAAGGGGATGTAGATAGACGAGGATTTATGAGTGGATACTTGTTTCAATCATTTGGTGGAGATGTAAGTTGAATAAGAAAAAGACAAGATGTGGTCAATTTTTCCACTATAAGGGTAGAGTATATGGAAGCTACCCATGCCTGCAAGGAGGTCATTTGGAGTATGAGTATGTGTTTTGAAGTAGGACTAAGTCAAAAAGCTATTACAATTCAATGTGATAGAAATAATGCCATTTGTCTAGCTAAGAGTCCAACCTTTCATGTAAAGAGAAAGCATATATAGATCCAATACTATTTCATTAGGAACATGGTACATGATGGAGGGGTGATACTAGAGAAAGTTGGAAATTAACAAATTTTGCAGATGCATTGACGAAAACAATGAGCATAGGTAAATTCAAGTGGTGTTACGAGTCTATGGGATTTATGGGCCCCAACAATTAGCTCATAGTTTGAAATTCTCCTTTGTACCCTTGCAAGATATATGAAAAATGGGAGAATGTTGGGACATGTGTGTCACATACCTTGTAATTTTGTAGTAGAGAAAAGAAGAGTTGAAATCATACAATTGAGCAAAGAATACTTGCACTCTTGTAATAGAGAAGACAATACTTACAGTGTTGTAGTAAAGTAGAGATTACTCGTAGAGTAGTCGTAGAGACTAGTGGAAGGGAATAACATGCTAATGGTTTCTAGTATGCAGAAATGGTAAACCATAAACATTTTATGATTTTATTATGCCTATTTGTTGATTTTTAGGGCTAGAATACATCATGGAGTGTGAGTTTTGTATTATCATTATTTTGCGAAATTTTTTCTATAATTATGCTCTTGATGAACACTCTTAACCAGATCACAGAGACCCTATATTGTAACCATTTATTTTTCGAGTAATACATTGAGTGTGTTTTAGAGTGTGGTTTTTTTCCCAAAAGGATTTTCCAAAAGAAATCTTGTTTTATATGGTTTAGTTTCTCATAGATTAGTTTATGAAGAATATTCTAGATCTTTCTTCCTTTCAAAATTACAATTGGGGTGTTATCTACTCTCATGTGTGGGATTAAGTCTAGATGTTATTTGAAGTCATATGACACTGTGATTATAGCCTCTGTGATGAGAGAATGAGATATTGACTTTCTTGTGGATATTATGGTCTTGAATTATGACCTAAAATTGTTTCTTGTTGGATAAGAACTTTCCTTCTCAAACATAAGGAAACTTGTGATCAATTCAAGTCCTAGAGTAGTTAGCAAGAGTAGAACTCTCTCCAACATGTTATTTAATGGGATGAAAATTATTGTACATTTTTTCATACACACTATTGCAACTATCATAGATATATATTAACTTTCCTTATCTTGTATTTAATACATATTGGAAAAGGTTCACCTAAAGCTCACGACCAAGCCAAACGCCAATTGGTGTATGAGACCCTTTTGTTTGTAGGACAAGGGATCCCCCTCCATATAGCGATTTGACTGCTAAACCTGTGACCTCCAATAAGGAAACACATATTCTGAACTATTAAACCCATAGAAAGTGCACATACACTCTTGCAAAAAAATACTATACAATGTAAAAATCTAGGCCAAGCTCTTAGTGGCCATACACGATGTAATCGAGCTCGAATAATAAATGGAAATTGTGTATTTTATGTGTTGGAATTATTCTAATTTGTCTGTACATTTTATGCATGGATTATATGTTTGATCGAATGATTGTGAGGATCGAGAGATATATCCTTATCGCCGGTGGGATAGACGAAGGCCATCGATCGGAATTGTAGTTTTGGAACGTTGTGAAGGTGTCATAGTATAGTGAAGAATATGATTGATCGTCAATCATTGAAAAGGATCGATGGTGATCCAACCTTTCGCATGAAAAATAGCAACGGAATTAACAGAGAGGCGAGCCCTGAAATGATCATAGTTTTTTGACGCTTCGACATGCACCACCAAAATAACTATTTCGGCCCCCCATAGCACATAGATTCGCACCAGGACTCGTCCCCCGAAATGCAGAGCACCTGGACATAGGATTGGATCTTATGGAAAAAGTAATAAGTAGATCCAGGGAGGAGTTAACACATGTTCGCCACAAGGAATGAAAGTGCAATAGAGTCATCCATTGTCAAAGACTTATTAAATTGTAACCTTCGATTTTGATAAGCTTTGGATTGGATTAACGCTTGATCACTTCTCATGGTTGTATGGAACATATGGGTGAAGGTGACGTTTTTGCGATGATATGGACATTGTTACAGTCCATTATGTGGGCTCTCCCACATGTCCATTGATTCGAAGGAACCCCAGATTTCGTCTCCATCAATTGTTTTTGTTCTTTAGTGCTTAAAACGAACATTATAAAAAATAACAATGCTGTGAAATAAACTCATGCGAGTCCAATGTCACTGCCACATACTATATTCATTTTTCCACATACTATATTGATTTCAGAAGGTGTGAGAAAGATCCACTTCATTTACTGAGATCTCACAGTGTGGTTGAATTCATACTACAATCTCATATTGGTTTTGGCATGTTGAGTTAATACGTTGTACCATGGGAGTGGACTCATCGACTCACATGGTGGGTGGAAGTCAATCAGACTGTAATGTGATTTCATTTTATTTCTGGCAATGTCCAACACATATGGAGTTGCAATTTGCAATCACCACATGCAAAGGACTGTTATAATGCATATGTGGAGTGATCAAATTATATCATCTCTATAATATTTTCTCTCATTAGATAAGAAGTACAGGTGATGAATTCAATATTTTCACACCCACTTGGTATGGTTACATGATGTTTATCTTGGCATACTCCTACCCCTTCGGGCATAAAGGTACTAGTTGAAATTTACTTGCATCACTCGTTTAAAATTACAATTTTATGTTGAGTATGCAAAAAAATATTATAGGTTTGTTGCATTATGTGCTAGCAATAACTTGGAGTGGCCTTGATAATGATTAATATTCAAATAAATAAATTAGTGTAGATCCATCTTAACTCTGGATCTATCATGCACAGAGATGGATCAAATCCCTTGAGGTGCAAACCTCCTTTTAGAGGGAAAAACTTGAGGAAAGTTTTGCATCTTGATGGATACGATCCCTCTCGATGCATGATAGATTCGAAGTTAATATGTATCTACATTGGTTCCAGTCACATGTAGAAACATGAAATTTTTAGATGATAATATTTATCTATATGTATATGTTTAAGATGAACTTGATACTTTGAAACGTATATGATTATGAATCCAAATAATAACAATGTAACAATGTTTACTGATAAAGATGTTGAATAATAAAAAATGGTAAAGATATTGAATAACATATATACTACATCATATCCTCATATCATTAAGAAGTGATATATATAACGAATAACCCATATATTATATAGTAGTTGATCTCATTAGACACACGGGCACACTTTCCCATATTTTTATATAGATCATATAGAAATGGAGGTTAGAATTGAAACAAATTCCCATTTTTTTATATCAATCATATGGCAATACAGGTTGAAATTGGAAACAATGCAAAGTTTAACTCCATATATTGTAGTAAAAGTGAGACCTTGAGGAATTTTAGACCTACAGATATTTTCACATTTTATATATCTTCATATTATAATTGTTTTAATGTACAAATACTAATAGATAAATCAAACCTAACCAAAACAATTATGTAGGAATTCAACTTATATATCTATTTGGAAATTGGTTTTCACTAAGTTATTGCTAAATTCATTTATATTTGTTGTGTCTCACACTTGAAATGAATATATAATATTAATTTTCTCTCTGTCATTTCTTTAATTAATTAATGCAATTAATCATTTTGCATAGTAATATTGAAATAAATTAGAGGATTAATTTAGTTTGTATAATTTATAGTATTTTCACTGAAATCAATGCACCCTATTGTTTTATGTTATATAATTGTTGAAATGAATACACCTACTTGAATATGCTAAATAATTTTTCATTGCATCATCACTTAAATCAATGCATATTTTTTTTTGCATTATGTTATTATTGAAATCAATGCAACAAATTGTTGTAAATTATTTATCATTTTGTCATCACTAAAATCAATGCATTGCATTGTTTTGCATTGTCGTTATTGAAATCATAATAACTAATTGCTCTAAACAATTTTTCTTTGTACTATCTTTAAAATAAATGCACCCTATTATTTTGTGTTATATTATTGCTAAAATCATTTAGACTCCCTTATTTCTCTAAATCATTTTTTTAATATCTGAAATCAATACGCCCTATAGTTTTTTGTTATATCATTATCACTAAAATCAATGCACCATATTGTTTTGTGTTATATCACTATCACTAAAATCAGTGCACCCTATTGTTTCATATTATATCATTGTTAAAATGAATACAACTACTTGATTATGTTGAATCATTTTTCATTGTATCATCACTTAAATCAATGCATATTGTTTTTCATTATGTCATTATTGAAATAAATGCAAGTAATTTATCTAGATCATTTGTCATTGTGTCATCACTAAAATCAATGCATTGTGTTGTTTTTCATTATGTCATTATTGAAATCATAGAAACTAATTTCTTTAAATCATATTTCATTATACCATCTCTAAAATAAATGCACCTTATTGTTTTGTGTTCTATCATTGTTGAAATCAATGCAAGTATTCAATGATTGATATTGCATTCTCTTTTAGTTTCCATGATTGGAACACATCAATAGTATAAACCCAAACCTTTTGAATTTTGGAACATTCTTCATTTTGATGACCATTAAAGAATAAGTGTATATATTAAAACATAATTATATATCTCTAAAAGAAGTGTATCCTCTTGTATTTAATTATTATCTCAATAATATATTTAGTCCCAATACACTTATTATTTTATATTCAAAACAATTTGAAAATGGATTAATAGCCAATGTTGGATTACTAAGAGGGGGGGTGAACTAGTAATAGTGTTTTTTAATCCTTTTTAGCCACAATGCATATAATTGTTGTTAATGTTATGATCAATTTACCAATATCATTCAATAAGTGCAGAATAAATAAACCATGAACAATGAACAATCATACACATACACAATACACCCGTATTTTTATGTGGAAACCCAATGCGGGAGAAAAACACATAATGTTTTTTCTTATATGTCTTTAGGAAGTACATTCATTGGAAGCACCAACTTCCTTTTTTTTCCAATTCCAATTGGAAGGAGGCTCCAACCCCCTCGTTTCTCAAGCTACAACCCAAGGAAAGCTCCAATTCCCCAATTTTCTAGGTCCAACCAAAAGAAGGCTACAACCCCCCATGTTCTTCGACTACAACTGAAATGTGGCTACAACTACCTATACTTTCCCCATCCAACTACCCTAAAGTATAAGTGTCAAATATAGATGACTTGTTATTGTTACTAAATCAAAAAACCTATAGTTGTCATTGTCACAACCTGTTACTCTCAACCATTTAGATTAACTTTTCACATCAATCATGTGAACCAAACAAGATCTAATCACTTAGATAAACCAATAAGAGAAATCTCAATCATGTGCACAATATGACCTAGATGTGCATCAACCTAAACCACTCACAAAAAATCATAACCATCACCAACATATACCAATATCAAGAAGTTCTTCTAATAATATGGCAAGGCATGTATACCACATCATCTATAAAACATGTGCCAAGATAACTATAAATATCTCCATCAAGATTAACAACAATATAACAAGTTCCTCTAAAAATGTATGAAGTATGTACTAATAATGTATCAATAACAAACCAATCTATGACTCTTCAAGAAGTACCAACATCACCATACCATACACCTTAGGTATGTCCCAATCATGCCATACACCATAACATCATTAACATGTAACATTCAAAACATGCATATAAACATACATGTAACTCTATAACATACCTAGTGTGTGTGATCACCAACCTGCATACTTCTCTCAACTTCAGAAACAAGAGAATAACATCTTCATCAAACTTTATCTTAGTCTAATGGGACTAGTTTTTGGATTAGTCAACAACCCTAACTTTGAACAAGCATAATAAGAACCTATAATGAATAAAGGTATGAAAATTGTACACAATATTATTCAATGTCTTCTCAGCAAATTCTCCAAGTTTCACTACTTGGGACATCCCATAATTGGATTTATAGAAAAAATGGTAGACCTTCCTTAATTCTAGCTTATTCTAGAGAGTTAACTTGTAGAGCATGTGACTAGCGAAATATTTGATATACATATATATATATATATATATATATATATATATATATATATATATATATATATATATATATATATATATATGAAAATTGCAAAACACATACTAAGATCTATACTATATCCAATTATTTTTTTATGGATAAATTTTGATCTTCTATGATGGTGTTATGACTAATTTACCTGAAACACTTGTTTAAAACTAGTTTCACAACTGGTCAAAGTCATTATCTTCCACAGAGTGTATCTCACAAAATACAACGAATCATAATCTTAAAATTCTACCACATGTACCTTGATATGTATTTTCAACAGAATATGATTTTATCCATCCGAGTCATTCTATAAAAAAAATTATTGAAAAAATTGTGAGATGACATGTAAATAACATACCTTAGAACACATCATTAAAAGACTTCATCCTCCCTTGGATTTTCGGCCTTCTTTACTTCGCGTTCCCTCTGGAATTCACCTCAGATATCCTTGGTTACGTAAGTCACTTATATATTCAATATTCTCAGTAGGCGCTAATGAGAGTCTCTTGATATCTTATTTATACTTCCCAAGTAACTTCCTTTAGGGACAACTTGTAACTTTTTCACCCCTTGTCCATAATCTAGAGCTAACCCACTTTTTTCTTGCAACTAAATTTTCCTTAATTATTCAAATCATAAATAATTTGTTCCAACTTATTTATCCTTAATTATATTCTTGTTGCAACCACTTTACCCATAATTAATTAATTTCTTATTCAACCATTTTGACTATTCAACCATCTAGTTACAACTACTTTACCCATAATTAACTTTTTGTTGCAACCACTTGGACTAGAAAACATTTTGTTACAACTAATTTACCCATAATTAATTCATTGTTATAACCACTTTGACGATCACACTTCTTGATGATTTTCTAAGAGATTCTAGAATAATTGACTTCTTGTTGACCTTCTAGGGACTTCTAGAATATTCATGAGGGTCTTTCAACTTCACATAGCCATATCTACGCAACTGTGAGGAACTACGTGATGTACCATATATCATCGGAAATGACATGATGTGTATTATCCATCTATGCTAGCCTTACTTGCAAATTCACTGATCTTCTTATCCATATTCCTCAAATAAAATCAGGTTCCTTAAACATGCCTCTGAGGAAACCAAAATTTGCTATCGGACTTGCTTCAAGGGTTGACATCAATCTTCCTAGTCTTCCAAGATCAATCTCCAAGAATTGACATCAATGAAAACCAACTATCCAACCCAACTGTAAATAAATCTCCCCCTTTTCCATTGATGTAAACACCAACATTGAAGACAACATTTAAACATGAAAACACTCATGCTCACCCTCTCCCTGTGACCATCACTCCTTATCAATGTGTCTCACTCTCCGCGTTTGACATAAATGAAAAAGAGTATATCTCCTTGGGGTTTCTCCCATTGTCTTCATTCCTCTGATATTTCTTTGTGTTTCCATGCCTCTAATTACTCTCCCTCTAGGACTTCTCTGCTTGTATGAACTCTCCATGGGGCTTCTCCCCTTATCGGTATGTCTCCCCCTGTGTACATTCTACTAATATTCCTTTATATACCTCTCCCTATGATAACTTATGTGCCCTTTTTTGTATAGATCAATTTAGGTCTTCTTGTACCTGCTTCCTTTTGGAGTTATTGTCCATTGGTACTTCCTCGTTTAAATCAACTGAAATATATACAAATCATTCAATATTAATATTTCAAAGTTTAAGCATTAAAATATTCATTTATCATAATCATCCAACATTATTTGAATCGATTTATGAATCCATTCTATCATCCATTGTCATATATATGTCCAAACCTGCTAATCCATCTCTGTCCATATTGTCCATGACTCTGCTACTCAACTTTCCACAATGTTGACCCATGTTTAACTGTACTATCATGAAGTCTTCACTGTTGCAATTGATCATCAAATGCCAAATATTTCCACTAGTTTTCTCTAACTCTGTAAAATCAATCTGAAGCACTTCACACTTCTTGAAGGATAAATCTTTGATATGTAGAGTTATTTCCTAGACTCCCGCTATTCAATATTCATAATAGTTGGAGTCTCCAAGATGGATGGGTCAAAATAATACCTTCTCTGATGTAGATTCATATTCCTATTTGTTTGTAGACTCATCATCTCTCTCAAATTTTAATTCTTCCTTCTTATATGTGGGTTGATCTCATGTTACAATTGTTGAAAGTACAATCTCTTGAAACTCTTGTTTATTCACTTGTTCTTCTTGTACCACTGCAAATCCTCCGATCTCTTGGATTTGTTTTTTATTCACATGTTCTTGTTTTCTTTTCCATACTTTCTTATATCTAGTATCAATGTTATCTTTCATAGAATTATCAATCATGTTTCTACAATCACGAGCTATTTTCCCATAGTTATGGAATTTGTAGCATTCAATGTTATGTGGGGCTCCATAAGCTTTTCTTTCTTGAACATTTCTTCCATAAGCCTTGCAATCTGCAACCTTATGTCCAAAGTTAGTACAATAAAAAAATGACCATAAAAAATTTACATACCTAAGAGTGAATGATCTTCCTTGTGGTGTAGTCCTTCTGAATATCTACCTTGGCTAATCATGATCATGATTGAGGTTTCTTTTAGGCTTAAATGTGGATGATATTATTATGTAATCTTCTTCTTGAGTCTTTTGTCGTTTGAAGTTTTCTTCTTCAAGGGATTGAATTATTCCTTCTTAATTGAACCTTTAATTACATCTTCATAAGTATTTGTCTTCTCTTCATTCTTCATTTCTGGAAACCTGGAGGGCTTCTCTTTAATTGATGATGTGAATGTTTATTTCTCTTCAACATTCACACTAATCTTGACAACTTTTATTCTTAACACAACAAATTGTTTTTCAAGCTTTTCCACCTCTTCTTCTTTCTTCATCATCTGGTTAGTCATGACTTATTTTGTTCTCTTTATTTATTCAATTTGGATCTTCAATGTGATTATTTCATCTTAAAGTTTTCTTTCTTATTGAATGAACTCTACTTCAAGTTTATTTAAATCATTAGTTCTTTCCTTGAGATGATCTATCAATATATTCTCTATCTTTTCGTTTTATTCCTTTTGTGTTTTTATTTTTTCTTCCAAATACTGCTTCCGATCCTTAGGAGTTTGTTCAATCCCTATGGATTCTTCTAGCTAAACTTTTAACATCATTATTGTCTTCTTGCATTCCTTGGTGTTGGAGTTCTGTGATTCTCCCATATTCTTTAGTTCTTCCTAGAGAGACTTATTTTATTTTCTTTCAGTCCTTAGATATTCAATTTCACTGATCAATTTTTCTTTGTAATCACCTTCTTCCTCTTCGTACTCTTCCTCTTTTGAATATTTATAACATGATGAGCATCTTTATTCTTGTTCAATATCTACATCTTCTTTGGAATTCTCTAATTCTATGATGGGAGAAAAATACATATTTTGTAGCTTTTCCCAAAGTTATTTAGTTGATGAGAATTTACCCATTGTTTCCTTTTTGAATCACATAGTCCTTCCATGATAAAATCCATTGTTATTTTGTTGTTATTATTCAGTTCCTTCTTGGCTGCAGTATTAGGTTTCCTTGTAGCATTGTATCCTATCACAATTGATTTCCAAATGTCATATCCTTGTGTCTACAAGAATGTTTTCATCCTTCTTTTCCATTTCTCATACTCTAGACCATTATGACCATCAAACATTGGTACTATATTCTCAGTGTATTACATGAACTTCTTCATGATCTCCTTCCAAAGGTTAAACTATTTCCTTGAAGGAACCTTCTCTCATACCAATTGCTGGATTATTGAGGGGTGGGGGTGAATCAGTAATGAACAATTATACCACTTTTAGCCACAATGTTTTTTCTTTTAACTTATTTAACAATGTTTATCAGTTCATCATTAATATATTATTGCATCATAAACATTAACATCCATTAGTGCATAATAAATAATAAGAAACACATCCACAAATACACAGTACACCAATATTTATGTGGAGACCCAATGTGGGAGAAAACCATGGAATTATTTTCTTATATGTCAAAGAATTACATTCAAGGAAGCACCAAATTCGAATTATCCAGCTCCAACTAGAAGGAGACTCCAATGCCCTATTTTCTTAGGCTCCAACATTAATGAAGTTCCTACTCCCTAAGTCTCTAGCTTCAACTAGAAGAAGGCTACAACCCCCTGAGTTCTCTAGCTCCAACCAAAAGGTGGATACAACTCCCTAGTTCTCAATATCCAACCTAAAGTAAGATCCAACTCCCTCATTCTTTGACTCCAACGAGAAGGACACTAAAAATCTCTTTCCTTCCCCATCCAACCACCATGAAACATAAGTGCCAAATAATTGATACTACCATTTTCACTCTGTCACTCTGAAACCCGTCACTATAAAACTTATCACATAAACATGTACATACAACCTATAATGACCTATACCAAGAACATGTACGAACTACCCATTATTCTCAACTTGTCGCATTAACTTGTCACATCAATCACATCGAACAAATGAGATATAATCACATAGATAAACCAATAAGATAACTCCTAATGATGTGCATGATATCAACGAGATGTGCATCAACCTAAACCAATCATAACAACTCATAATCATCATGAACATATACCAAGATAAATATGTGCTTCTAATAATATGCCAATACATGTATACCACATCATCAATAAACCATCTTCCAAGATCACTACAAATATCTCCAACAAGATTACCAACAATATAACCAACAAGTGCCTTTAACAATGTACAAAGTATGTACCAATCATATATCAAAAACAAACCAAACTATGACTCATCAATATGTACCAACATCACCATACCATACACCTCATGTATGTCTCAATCATGCCATACAACATACCATCATCAACATGTAATAATAAAAACATGGATATGAACATACTTGTAACTCTGTAACAGACCTAGTGTATGTCATCATAGACCTGTAAACTTTCCTCAATTTCAACAACAAGAGAATAACATCTTCATCGAACTTTACCTTAGTCTCACAGGAGTAGTTTTTGGATTAGTCAACAACCCTAACTTTTAACAAGAATAAATCCGTACCTGTAACGAATAAAAGTCTAAAAATTGTACACAATATTATTTAATGTCTTCTCTACAATTTCTCCAAGTTTCACTACTTGGGACATCCCACAAACATATTTATAGCAAAAATGGTATACCTTGATGAATTCTGACTTATTCTAAAGAGCTAACCTATAGAGCATGTCATGAGAAGAATATTTGATATCTGGATCTAAAAATTTCACACAACATAACAAGGATTTTACTCTATCCAATTCCTTTGTTCTCACTAAATTTGGATTCTATGAAGACATTATGATTGGTTACTTGGAGCACCTGTTTAAAACTAGTTTCGAGACTGCTCAACATTACTCAGAGGGGGGGGTGAATCAGTAATTCATCATACAAAACCTCACTACTTTTTTCATATCAAACTCATTAAAAAAGAATCTTATATATTTATATGATACATAACAAATATGCAATAGCTCAGGATAAAATTGAAGTTTCAAAGCAATCAAAATATTCTAGAAATTACCAGGAAACATGTTTCTCTAACAAAAGTTTGTTATTGATCTAGATTTAATATTCATCTTAATAATTATTTAAGAATCTTATCAAAATTTTTACTAATTATTCAAAATATTATACTCATATTTTAGTTGTTTTTATAGTTAGTTATTGTTTTAAGAAATATATCAACATAATAAAATTATGCCTAAGATTTAAAAAACAAACCCTAATTAAAAAAGAATATCCATTCAAGAATAAGTCAATCGATACATATGGATTATAGAGACCATGGATTCCATCGTATGTTTAAATTGTTATTCATATCTAGTGTTAAATTTAATCTAACTTATGATTCATGAATGACTCATGTAAATTTTGGATATAATCTATATGTTACTCTCGATCATATTATATAAAATAATCTATGGATCATAACCTTATATATATTTTTAAATGTACTCTTGAAAGAATTACACATCTCCTTCTCTTTCTTTTTAAAATTTTACATTATAGTTGTCATTGTTTTTTTTTTATTTAGTCAATATTATATTATTTCCAGGTTGAATATGGAAGGAATTACACATCTCCCTCATAATGAAGTGGATGTAGAATGTGCCTCTCAGTGCAAAGATGAATTTCCATTTAAAATTAAATAAACTATGTAATCAATTTCTTAAAAGAATTTGGATAGGAAGATTTGGAAAAAAACATGATTTTAGCAATCTATTATTTAAGTATATTTATTAAACCAAGTTTTGGCTCTACATATTTACTTTGTTTAACAATGTTAAATGTATTATTAGTGAAATGATTAAAATAATTAATTTTTTTTTTTTTAAAGTTCATGTGATATGAAGTTTAATCTTAGTGCTTTTTACACATGTTATATGAAGATCTATGCACTTTAGAATGTAGGGTTAAATAAATACAATTATGTAAGAATTTTTTTATTTATTAAATTACAATAAATCAAATAAATAATATTTAATATTTTTGGACAATTAGTATAAATGTTTTAAGGAATTTTAATTAGTAATATATTTAACATTATTATTAATTTACTAAATTATATATATTATTAATATTGATTAAATATTATGTAAGCTAAAGTTGTTTTATTAAATTAGAATAAATCAAATAAATAGTATTTTTGGACAATGAGTATAAATGTTTTCAGGAATTTTAATTAGTCATATATTTAACATTATTATTAATTCACTAAATTATATATATATATATATATACACACACACACACACAACTTGAGTGTGCCTAATGGTTAAGAGCATGCGTTTCCTTTTAAGAGGTCATAGGTTCAAATCCAAAGGGGAGTAGGGTATGTATACCTTCAAAGACTTTATTAGTCAAATCATTGGGCTGAGTCAAATCACTGGAGGGGGGTCACGTCCTTGTCCCACAAACAAACAAACAAGGGGGTCTCATACACCAATTCGGTGTGTTATATATATTTATATTACTAACATTGATTTTAGGTTAAGTATTTTTGTCTTTAACATTTATTTTAATATTTAAAAAAAAAAAACATTTATTTTAATATCTTAAAGATTGTAGTGAAAATGCTTTCTTACTAGTATGCAATTTGGTGATTAAGCTAGAGTTCTAATCTTTTAATGTAATTTGGTGATAAAATTAGAGTGTTGAAGGTATTTTCCGGATAATCTATAGTTGGTGTCAATTTTTTCATCTACATTTTGAATCCGAATTCAGATTTATCATCAGGACTAATCGTCAAATGAATTTTTGTTGATCTTATTCATTCTAACCCTAGATTTTCATATATATATATATATATATATATATATATATATATATATAT
>ML778982.1:313866-325997 GCA_009831015.1 Picea engelmannii
TCACCAAGGCAAATGGCTCACCAGGGACCAAGTTCAGCAGAAGTTTCCTCATCTCATGGAGGAACTCAACGCAATGGGGACCATTGCTTCCTAAGGGGGGAGGAATGATCCAGGTGGATATTGGTGGCCACCCACCTATTCGAATTGGACCCCCACCATTGCTTCTTTCATTTTTTCAATTTTCGCATAGTTTACTATTTTTAGCAATTTTTTTTGGGTCCTGAACTTTCGGGGCCATTTTGAGGCCCTAAACGATGATTTTTTGGGAAAAATAACATCTAATGATGCTATTTTGTCTCTATCATTGTAGGCATCGGATAGATCTTTCCAACGAGCTATCATACGCCTAAAACGGAGATCGTATGCAAAAGTTACGACCCTGGGAAGTTGATGCACCAACTTACCCAAACGAGGCCCACATGACGTTTGACGCTTCATCTCCCAGGGTTAGGTTTTTGGATGTCTAGGACTTTTGGCATTCCCGTTTATTGTAAAAGGGCCTTCAGAGCCTCATTGTAATCATCTTCTCATGGATGAGAGTAGCGGCCACATCTCTTCTCAGAGATAAGCTACCAACGCCCTAGCTAGCTTATTTCCATTATGTCTGTAAGCATATTTCAGTCATTTGTTATTAATGAAATGAAGTCTTATTTCCGATGCATCTCTTTTTTTATGTGTATTTATGTATTTCATTGTGTTCCTACATAAATCCAGATCATAGAGGAGCTGATAGAAGTCAAACTATTAGAGGAGATGGTTGAGCAGAAACTTACTGAGGAGGCTGCAAAATTTAAGACTGCAGTGGAGTGGAAAGCTAGTGTCATAGGAAATGATAGCAGTATAGGAGATCAAGATGATATTCCATTTGATGTATGTAGGGAGGTGTAAAAAAAAGTTACTGCCAAGGAGGAGCCAACCATTAGACCAGCTAGAAAGAGTGATAAAGGATATCAGGGAGTTGATGTTGAAGTCAGTAGAGGAAACTGTCAGCAGAAAGAAGTTGAATAGAGGAGGACCTGTAGAAGCAGGGAAACAACAACAAAATTTGTAGGAAAAATAATCATGGAGACAACTCCAAAGAGAGGATTAGGACCCAGGGGGAATTCAACAACATATCAAGGGAGCTCATGAGTAGGAGCTTATGAATTCCCCAACAGTGGAGTATGATGAAGGGTGGACTTATTTGTAAAGGGTGGAGTTCATATAGGTTGTACTTATTCCCAATTTTATAAGCTCAGGAGGAAGAGCATGGAGTGCCAGGAGGGCACCAGAATTATTTGAAGGAACTAGAAGGCTAATACCCTTTGAGGTTCGAGCAATAGAAAAAGATCAGGAGAAATGACGATTTTAAGTATCGAGGATGGAACTTAGAATATTTCTAAGTTCAAATTATTTAAAGTACAAAAGGAGCGCACATAGGGGCTACAAAGATCATGTACATCTCTAGAAATAAATCTCATGATGGGTAATGGTTCCCAAAGAGAAAGTTGAGACCCAAGCAATGGGGATCGCAGGAGGATTAAAGGTCGTGGCCTTTGAATCTTTTCAAAATACCCCATCGAAAGGGAGGAGTATAGACAACGAAGGTGAAGCTATAGGCATCATTGGATCGAACTTTAGAAGAAATATGGACCATTATATATATGTCTAAGAAAGTGAAGGAGAGTGCATGATCAAATTATATCTGAGTTGTCATATCTAAGCATGAGCTACAAAATCCCTCACATCAGCAGAAGGTACACGGGGGAAAATAATAGACCCTAGATGTCAGATATGGGAGCATAGAGCGACAACCATCGGATATAGGGAAGTTGCGAGGTGAATAACCCTTAAGAGCTTTGACACTTTTCCTATTCAGATATTTAAGGAGTGTGAGGGAGCTGAGATAGTTGAAGGCCCAAGGGAGCGAAGTAAATATGTGACCATCATATCTCATGGGGACACACATCACGTGATCCTACACTTTGGCATGTGGGAACTTTGGAGGAAACCAAGGTAGATTTTTTAAGTCCCAAGTCTTCTGAAGACCCAGAGGCCCGAATGAAATCCCAACCATCAGATTGGAAGTTGTGTGGTATCCGATCAGGTCTTCGTTGGTTCATTGCTCAGGAAGAATAGCATGAGGAGGAGTGGAGGACTCTAGGATACAGGAGTTCTAGAGTCCATTCAGAATGCCAATCTAATCGACAACTGTCGACTAGGAGAGGGGTTTGACAGGTGGAATCTTTGGGATAAAGGAGGATTAGGGAGTGTCAAGTCACCCAGCGGCCCAAAGGATGAGTCATACTAGCCATCAATTCAATAATACATGTGGAGGGATGATATCCACTTCGCTCATTCGAAGTTCAGAGGATGTGAAGTATGGATATGGGAGACTCTTGAGATCCCTAAGCCCCTAGTTCCAAAGGAATTCTGGGCCATCCACCTGTCATCACCAGAACCATTGACCACATGTAGAAGCAGGTAAGACCGGCCAAAGTCTGATCCATCGAAAATCTCTTCCAACTGTCGATTTGAAGGAAGGAACGTGGCATTCTGATTCGTAGCTTCAACTACAGAGTACTTCAAGAGATCGGAGTAGTGTTGGGTGCCAAAAGTTCTCAATCTCTAAAGTTATCACCCTTTGGGTTAAGCCCTGGGTCATAGCTTAGGTTCATATGAGGAAAGGGTCTTAGCAAAGGGAGCTAGTTCCTGTGTAATTTTCAATTTTTCAAAAGGAAAAAGAGGTTTCAGAAAATGCCCATGGGTTTTGGAGAACCTGCATGGGGAGCTAAAAAGGAGCCTGTCTAAATTAAAATTGGGGGTTCAAAAATATCCTAAGAGTTGATCTGAATCTGAAATTGACCGATCCTTGATTGGGAGGTCAGTGGACCCCATGTGGGGGTAGGGGTTCTATGTCAGCAAAATTTTCTAACGTTCATTACAAAATGAAAAAACAATGAAAAATGAGGGTGTATAAGTTAAAAACAAAAATTTCAACATATCCACAAAATTATTATGCATTTATGTGTCACCCCATTAAAAGTATAATTTAAAAAATCATAATAGAATATTGAATCCCTAATGGAGCACTACCTATCAGTATTTTATCACAGAAATTAGAGTGGGGAAACATGCTACTACACAAGAAATGAGAATTCAAAGTCTCCACTTAGATATAGGGAAGAACTAAGAAACCCATACGAAGGGAAGAGATCAATAAGTAAAAGGATAGAGGGCCACAATATTAATTAGGTTTATAAATTTATTACATTGTCTAGGGATGTAGAGTAATTAGGGTTATTCAATTTGGGTACAAAAACAAGCATGAAAAAACAAAAAACTAACTAGGGTTAATTTTTTGGTCTCCTTATCAAGATAATTAAACTAATTGTTGAAGATGAAAAGGAGGAGAAAATGAAGGAACTTATTTTAAAAAATCACTACCATAGGTGATGAAGTTTATTTAGTTAAATATAAGATATGTAACATTCCTTCTATTACTCCACTCAAACTACACCTTCCTACAAAGAAAAATCGATCCCAAAAATTAAGACAATGTGATAAAACGCTTTAAATACCATATAGAATAACGAAACAATGAAATCTTTTATGGTCTCTCAATATTACCTAACAAAGGTGTTATATCCCTCACCTTACCTATGTTGAAACCTTCCTTAAGGTAGAAGAATTGAATCATCCAAGGTGCAAGATAAGAAAAAGAAAATGGAAACATAGCGAGCCTTCAAGGAAGAAACCAAGCCAAATGAAAAAGATACTTGTAGAGGTGTTGAATGTGATAGGAGCAAGAAAAATAAGAGTGTGGAGGAGTAAAACATATATATTAGGATTCAATTCTAATGTAGGAGTTCCTATAGGATACTAAGAATACAAAAGAATATTTGAAGAGATTTCATAAAGCATAAAGAGGAAATATATATAGGAAATAAAATGAATGAAAGGAATAAGTGAATGTTGGCTTAGCTATTTCGTAAAGAATTATGTAAAAAGGAAGTGTAGTATGGATTTTTAGTAGGAATAGTGGGTTCCAAATTTCATACTAGAGGTATTTTCCTCAATAAACATTATTTTTTCCATAGACTATGATAGAGAAATGTGGTGCAACCTAGGAAATTTATGGGTCACATGTCATAAAGAAATTGATAAGGGGTGACTAAGTGGGCCCCCAATTAAGAATTACCAAATGGATTTGGATCGTTGAGGACCTAAATGAATCATCCTAACCAAAAAAATAATATATCATGGGATTGGAGTCCAACAAAGGTGAGTACCCCAATAAAACACCTTAGAGGGTCTAACAAAGAAAAATTGGAAGCCAAATGCCAAAGAGAAAAGGAGAGGTTATAGGGGACCTTATTCAAGTGCCATAAATTCAAAAACAAGTCAAGTTCATCTAGAATAAGATAGAATGACTCAAGGTATGCAAAATATCATGAAAGATCCTTTGATATGGAGGATAAGAGTTAACCAAGTCATCACTAAGAATATTACATATGAAAACAATGTAAGTTTTAAGCCTGCAAAGTAAAGCAATGCGTATAGATTATTAAGAAAAATAGAAATTAATCAATGGCTCATTCACATAGTACACAAATATTTATACCGGAAACCCTCAACCATGAAAACCTTTCTTATATTCATTATATCGAATTTCACCATTCACCATACAATATATACAATGTTTTTAGGTATTTTTTAGATACTAAAACCCTAATCCCTTAATTTGGGATTAATTTAGTAAACCGCTAAAAATAGCAAAAACCGCCCCAGAAAAATTTTTGGGCTACTGTGCATATCCAGGGGGGGCATACATGCCCCCCTTGGGACCCCCCTAGGGAAGCGCCCGACACACATGATGCAAAGATAACTACTAGAGGGATTGTCAGATGCAGTTGTCAAACCTGATGCACCCACACAAACACATGCAAATAATATAACATATACCCAACAAAAAATACATAAGTAGGTCATACCACACTACCTGAAAAAATGAGTGGAAATATGTGAGTAAGAAACTATGAAATTGATATGATATATATTTAGCATGGATTTTCTAAGATAGTTTCTTTGGAAGATTCAACTCAGTCTTCATGAATGCTAAGAGATGTTGAGATAGGTCCTAAGGAGGGAAGTTAATAAAATTAGAGATGCCAGCAAAAGAATCATGCATGGGATATATAGAAGCCTCCAATTCTAAATACCTCATCCTAAGAATAATCATGGTGGAGTGAGACTTGTGTTCTCAATATCTCAATATTTGTATGTGGTTTTTAGACTCTAAATTGAGCTTATCCATCACCTAATTTGTTTCATTAGTTTGAGACTTGAATTAGGTCTTCCAATTCTCCACCATTGGGGAAACATATGTCACTTTAGCATGAGTCTAAAGAATATGTGATATACAATCCATATTTGAATGACACGTGGAAACATAGTGCGCATTGGCAAAATGAAAAATGAGAGAGAGCAACATAACATAATGAACAAAGAGTACAAAATTAAGAAGTTGAGATGAAACAAAAAATGACCATCAATCTATTCATTGAGGGAGGGGTTCCCTTTATTATACTGGGCAACTTTTTCCTCTGCAAATGCAAGGGAAATTGTTTCTTTATTCTGGAGCTCTCTACTCTGTCAAAATGGTGAGATTTATTTAGAATAGAATTAACTAACACAACTCACATATTAACTCTTTATTAGGAAATGACCTGCTCACAAATAATGGTAAGGGAAGTTTACAATAGGAAATTTTGAGAACTTGATAAACATTTTCATGTTGATTGGCGAAGGAAGGTGTGTGGCCTTCCTGGTGGCCCAATTCCTCCCATTTTAAATTTGAAATCATCCCTACTTCCATAATCAAGTGAGGGAATGATCACTGCAAGGTCGTTGTAGACATCTAATTGGATTGAGTTGATGGTTGTCCCTTTCAACCCAAAATATAGGAAACATATTTTTGTTGGTGAGTGGTCCGAGTCCTAGAATCCAGAATGCTATTCGGGAGAAGAATAGGTTTAAAATATGGAGTATTTTCCATCGAATGATGTACTACAATTGCTTCTTCCAAGAGAATTGGCTCGAACATCTTGATATTGTTCACATTGAGAACATCATGGATGTCAATTTGTGAGGGAAAGTCCAAGTGATATGCATTCTTTCCAATTATTTCAGGAATCATGTATGGGCCATAACATAGTGGGTGTATCTTATGGTGTTTTTCTTTGAAGTGGTGTTTTCCTAGAAATAGTGACACATGATATCCCAACTGAAAGACTAATGGTGTGTGATGTTTATTGTGCCTCTATTTTATGTGTTCTTAGGCTGCTTGTAAGGAAAATTCTACCTAAGAATGGTGTCTTTTATACTATGAAAGAAATGTTTTGTTGAATGTCTCTCTTGTTGATAGTGTGCAGACCCCGAAGGTGTGAGAGTGAGGGGAATATCTGAGGGATGAAGGGGATGAAATCCAAGACAAAAATTGAAGGGAAAGAAATGAGAGAAATAATTTGTGGCCTAATTGTAGCTATGTTGAATGATGTGCAGGTAAGAGTCCTATTATTTTTTTTTTGTAAAATACTTTCCAAGGGAGTGGAACAGAGTATGCTCAACAACCTCTATTTTCCCTTTTGTCTGGGGCTGAAAAGTAGTTTCAAAATGAAGTTCGAAGATGAGAAAGAACCAAAGAGTATTTCAGAAGGTGTTGAGGAGATGTGATTCTCGATCATAAATAATACTAATAGGAAGGATGAAGTGATGCCACACATGATGGAAGAAGAGGTCAATGATTTGAGCAACATAGGTAGTTTTATGACATAGGATAAATAGATCCATCCTAGAAAAATGACACACTGCTACCCAAATAACATCATGTTTGCAGAGAGTTTAGGGAGATATTAAAAAAGTCCATGGAAATGGATTCCTAAGGATGGGAAGGAATCCGTAAAGGCTTGTAAAGACCATGCAGGCTATTAGAGGGATTATTTTGTGAAAAAAGAGAGAAAGCATGGATGAAATTCTCCACTTGTTTGGGCAGAGAAGGCCAGTAAAAGTGGATTTGGAGATTGAAAATAGTCTTGGCTATGTCAAAATCCTCCCTGCATGAAGAGGCTTGTACTTCCCATATGGGAATAGGATGATATTGAGACCATGCCACACATAATTGATTGATTTTGTAGAGCCAACCGTCATAGATAGTGTAGTCAAGAAAGGGAGTTTGGTTGATGAGATAGGTTGTTTCAAAGATGACTTGAATTCACCAAAGAATATATCTATATTTTATAGGTCTTTCCAGGAATCATATGTTGCACAATGAAACTCTAAAATCCACAGGACCTATGTAGGGGGACAACTTAATAAGTCAACCATCTTGTTAGAGGTCCCCTTCTTGTATTTAATTACAATATAAAAAAATTTAATATATGTTTCCCACTTTAAATGGAGATGTTCCTACATCTTACTCTGTGAATTTATGAATATCGATGGGTGATGGTCTATATAAAGGATTGTCTCCTTACACAAAATGTAATGGTGCCACTACTTCAATGCATGTACCAAGATGTATAATTCCTTTTTTTATTGTTTGTAGTGTACATTTTCCTCTACAAGTGTCCCAGAATGGTATGGAACTGGATGACATCCTTGTTTAAGTACAACCCCAATGGAGATTTGAGAGGAATCTGTGTCAATATCAAAGGGACGATTCACATCTAGAAACTGTAGAACAAGAGAAGATCATAATGCTGTCTTGAATATCACAAAGTGGTGCTCATGCTATTAGATCCAAACAAATTTTTCTTTATGGGAAAATTGGTGTAGAAGAAGAGGCAATTGCAAAAAATGAGAGACAAATTTCCTGTAGAAATTAATGCATCTCAAGAATATTTTGATGTCATGCACATTGGGCATTGACCATTGCGCCAAGGCATGTACCCAAGATGGATTGTGGCACATGTTTATTTTGTATAAGATGAAGCCCAAATATTGGATGGATGTCTGTTCAAAGGAATTATTTTCTTTCCCCTAAAGCTTATGTGCCCACAATAAGTCAACTACATTGTGTACATGATGAATATGCTTTGACCAATATTTACTGAATATGAAAATATCATCCAAATAAATTACTAAAAAAATACCCAAGTGGGGTTCGAACATATCATCAATGATCTGCATGAATGTGGTTGACGCATTTGTCACTCCAAATGGCATTACCAGCCACTCAAAAACCCCAAACTTAGTATTTAATGTTGTCTTCTAGGTGTCTTCCACCTGCATGCAAACTTGATGGTAACTTGTTGTCAAATCCTTCTTGGTCAAGAAGCAATCATGTTGTAAATGGTCCATTAAATCCTCAATCTGGGGTAGGGGATAACATTTTTTAACAGTGGTTTTATTAAGGGAATGATAGTCAGTTACTAGGAGCCACTCCGAGTTTTATTTTTTTTGAATAATAAAGGTGAGAGATGCACAAGGTGATGATGAAGGTTTAATGTGGTCTAAGTCCAAAATTTGGTCAATTTGACATTGTATTTCAGTAGCTTCTTGAGGAGCGAGTCAATGGGAAGGGGCATTGGGAAAATAGGCATCGGGATGATATCAATTCAATGCTAAATAGAGCAATATGGAGGAAGACCTGTTGGTTGTGTGAATAGATATGAAATTATTGGGGCAAGGGATCCATGTCTGGAGGTGTAGGACTGGTCATATTATTAGGTTCAATGGGATGAACCAAGCACAAAGATACATATTTATTAATATTCACTTGCTTAGCAGCTTCATTTTCGATTAGGTGTTGGGTGGGTTTAGAAGCAGAATATCTAAGCACATAGGTGAACCCTTTAATTTGCAGGTGGTATTGATGAGATTTGGCATAATAAATAACATGCCAGGCCTGTTGGTATGGAAGGCCTACTAAAAATTCAACACAATATAGAGGGGAGATATCACATGCCACTCTATCTAGGAACGAGACTATATCTCGAAACTGATCAATAAACAATATGACTACACAACGCTAAGAAATTGTGAGACGAGGGCCTCCCTTT
Organism: Picea engelmannii; assembly: GCA_009831015.1. NCBI lineage: Eukaryota > Viridiplantae > Streptophyta > Pinopsida > Pinales > Pinaceae > Picea > Picea engelmannii. Next base: position 322,908 of record ML778982.1, read on the forward strand.
TGTATCAGGTCTTGGGACATGAGGTTCTTTTGGATTTCATTGTCGATGATGAGAGTAGAAAATTCATGTTTAATATGGAAATTATGGGTAAACATTGGAAAAACATAGGTACCTAGTTCATTAGCGGTCATTAAGATGAGGGATGAGTCTGCTTCGATAGAATTATCAAGGGAAATAACATGAGGATTTGCAAGGGGCTCTGTCTAAGAAACCTATGCAAACAATATTTTTTTTGGTGTGCATATTCTTAAGTGCGCAAAAATGCACAGAAGAATTCGAGTTGGTTTTGTGAAGTGAACACCAAGGAACATTATAGGGTGAGGTGTGTGAGGCATGTGGAACAGGAGAGGGTAAAGTATTTAAATTACCCACATTAGATGTATTAGATCAAGCTTAAGGAGAGAAGATTCAAGGCAACACTTTATGTACCATGGCCAAGGATCGAAGAAAATACTTGTTCAAGGAAGGAATTTCAAACAAGTCCATTTCATGATGGATACTTAGTAATAAACTAAAATTAAACTTGAAAATTAATTCCTCTTCAGGATCTATGATGTGAATTTGGATGCACAACTTGTAGAAGACATCGATGTATTCCTATACTGACTGATTGGAAAGTTATCTAAGTTGAAACCATATAGCAAGGAGGTTTTATCGACATCTCGAAGGATAGAAGTGGTCTTTGAGTGCCTAGAAAAATCCATCCTACATCATGATGTTTGGTTGCAGTGGATCGATCGTGTCGCCAATGTTGATTACCAATTAAGAGTTCTCCAACTGAGTATCCCACCAAGCTTTTACAATTCCATCCAATTGTTGGATTGCAATGTGAAGCTTCATATATTTGGCCATTTTATATATGTCTTGAAATAGGAGGAAAGACTACGAAGCTAAGATTCAACAATCTATCCATTCAGTTGGCCCAAATACTTGGGAAAATGAAAGTGCATATCGTATTTCCTGTGTGTTGAAGATCAACTTTGCTAAATACAAAATAAATCATGTAGAACCATAGCTAAATCTGGAACTAGGGAAGTTCCATTGGATGTGCAATCCTTGGTGGATGGATCCTTTTGCGGCAACGTGATTTTCATTCACCACTGAGGTATCACTAAATCTGGATACTGCACTCAGAATGCACTTGAAAACCATAAAGAGGGAATGTGGAGAACTCCCGAAGAGGGTGCACTGAAAAACTTAAGATATGTGCGTTAGAACCCTCTGGTAGATGACACACTGGAAGCCATGAAGAGGGTGCGCTAGAAGAAAAATATAGATGGGATCCAAGATCAAATACCAATTGATCAACAATGAAAACATTAATTACATGCAACAACAGAGTGTGCACTACTAAATAGAAAAATCATAGAGTGTTTCACAACATAAAAATGAAGAGATTACATAATGAAGAAGACAAAATGAAACAAAAAATGACCATCAGTCTATTGAGTAAGAGAGGGGTGCCCTTTATTAGACTGGGTGAATTTTTCCTTTGCATTTACAATATAAATAACTAATGAAACTAGCATACTAACTCTTTATTAGGAACTTCCCTACTCAACAAGAATGGAGAAGGAAGTTTACAATAGGAAATATTGACAAACTGCTAAAAATTCTCATGCTGACTAGCGAAGGAAGGGGTGCACCCTTCTCAGTGGCCCAATATGCTTCTCACATTACTTAAGGTCCTTCCTCAAACCAAAAATCTCTTCTACCATGCATGAACACCAAAAATAAATTGGAATGCGTAGAGTCTTAAGTTGAGAAAAATAAATAAAAAACCAAGACGAGGGTATTAATTGAATGTACAGACAACAAAATTTTTGAGAGAGGAGAGAAAATGAATGAAACAATGTATACCTTCTCTCATATTCCTATAACCATTAAATCTTTTGAGACATAACATGTATGCAAATAAATCCAAAGATAACCACCAACACTCTGACACAAGTGTTTAGATAGGGTGTGTACCATCCATTGAATTTCCATAATTCAAGGAGAAATGAGGATAACGGGATTTAGGAAGGGGATTTAATCCCTCTTCGCATGCCAAAACTTCTTATGTGATGAGTGGGGAAGGACAACCTCCCCCCCCCTTCTTCCTTTTATATATAGTTTATTTTTTTTAAATATTATGGCAAGGGTTTGGTATCCTATTAAACCCACTCATACTCCCTAAGGGAGATTTATCGTTAAGATAAGATTGAATATTCACCATGATTTTGGCCTCAATATTTAGAGAGAGTTTAACATGATGGTATGTATTAGAAGAAATTTCAACTTAAAATGGGCCTCCTATGGAAAAATCAATAAAATTATAAAATAATGTCATGTAGACATTTTATATTACTATTTCACTTTTATTGAAGATGACCATGATTATTTCACTTTTATCAAAGCTTCCCATAAAATAACTATATAATAATAATAATAATAATAATAATAATAATAATAATGTATAATATATAATAATATAATAATATTATGTTAATAATGTAATATTATAATATAATATAATATAATATAATATAATATAATGTATAATTATATATATATATATATCTATATATATATATATAATTTGATATGTTATATATTATTTGTTATTCAAAGTCAGGCTCATGGTCATTTAAAAGGTCAAAAGTTGTTATTTGGTTAGAAATGGGGATATCAGATATCACATAATCTACAACACTACTACCTAGCCCATGAATACAGGTCATTTGGTTGGAGTTTGGCCACTTCATTACTCCATTGCAAATTATTAGGTCTTGAGAGCTGCAGTTAGGTATTGAGAGCTTCTTTTGTAGCTATTAGATAAAACAAGGTCCTCATCTAGCCATAAAGGATTATGGTTGGAGTTATCACTTAAAATAGTAGCTTGTTTAGTTGTAGTCCCAACATTAAAGTCTCCTAGTAGGAGGATATTACCTTCATTTTTCAAATCATAAATATCTTGTTCTAAATTATTATAGGGACAATTTTTATCTATATTATTTTTCTTATAAAAAGTAGAATTAATAGGTGCAAAATAACAAATTGCTATATACATCTTCTTAGCATTGGTGTCTGAAATTTCTATCCAAATGT
>ML778982.1:327206-364392 GCA_009831015.1 Picea engelmannii
CATCATTTTACCCTTAGAGATGGAGAATGATCCCCTCCACGCTTATCACTCCTTAATCTTATTAATATTATCTTAATAAAATTATCTTATTTATCGTGTACATGATAAACTCCACTCAGGTTATGTTCCTGCAACCTCTCACATGATACCCTTTTAGTCAACATATCTCTCGCATATACCCTTTTAGTCAACATATATCATTTGTTCGCAAGAGATCAACCATTAGATCAAGTATCTACACTGCTATAATTAACATTAGTAAATGTAACTAAGATGATTTTAATTCGTCCCTATACCCTAAATTTGTGTTTCCCACTCTCATTTGCTTATTAAAATGAGACGAAAGACAAGTAATTGAATATGTATTTTTTTTTTCCTAAGAATAAATAGAATGTGAAACATTATCAATCAAATATGATTCCATGAATTGTGATTCCTTTTATCAACAAGTAACAAAAATAATTCCATCAATCCATAGATGATAATTAGTATGTTATACTTGTATGTTAATAAGAAAAATATTCGATATATCTCTCAAAGCACTCATGTCGACTTTATTTGAGAATCCCAAAAATAGCATATACTGAAAATTAGTACCGTAACATGCTTGTATGTTAATAAGAAAAATATTCGATATATCTCTCAAAGCAGTCATCTTGACTTTATTTGAGAATCCCCAAAATAACATGTATTGTAAGTGATAGCCCTATAAACTTTGAACTAGATTCACCATAGGTAATAGATTTTGATACATGGTGATAGTATGCTTTGGGAGGTGTGATCTTATAAAAAAAACCAAGAAAATGATTATATATAAAACTCACAGACAAGTTATGTATAATCCTAAACTTGAGTTATTAAAAATAGTATTCTTATACCATCGTAATAGTAATAGAGAGCTATATCTATGCTTTATAAATATGGAGTTATATCTTAAGCTTTGATCTTTAAAACGTTATATATAAAATGATTATAGAAGTATGAATTATATCTACGCTTCATAAATATGGAGTTATACTCTAAACTTTTATTTTATATATACAAATAATTATAAAAGTATTTGAATTCACATAATAACACATATACAAGTTATCTACAATATGTACATGCAATTTTACATCATATTTATACAAGAGGGAGAATGAACAAAACATGGAGCCAATAATAAAGTAATAAATAGTGTATTTCACATTCATTTTATTTCTCGGTTTTCCCTCTATATTATCATGAAGTGATGCTTTTGTATACAAGGAAAAGTGAGGTCAATTAAAATTGTGATAACTAACTTGGTTTTAAGCAAACCAACCCACCATTACTATCTTCAACAACACGTATTCCAATGAAGGGCAAACACCTACGAAAACCATCGATACAACTAGATCAAGATCAACAAACTGATGTTTTGATGTGGTAAAAACGCTACACGGAAACATCCACGGGGCTAGCCAACATGGCCACTTGAAGAAACTTATTAATGCAAAAAAAAAATACAACAAGATTTACAAGAGTTTTTTTCACAATATATCATCAAAAAATGACAATCCATGCTTATTACATAGAGATCATGGACCAATTGGGTATTAATGCACAGATCAATGTAGATTTTAAGATAGAGGAGAATATGAATCATCATATCACTCTATGTCATGAACATATCATGACTATCGTATTACCTAACTACAAATTCATACTAATGCATACTAAAGAAACACACTTTTACCTAATGACACATTAGACCAAGTTGATCTTAACTAACTCCTAAGTGTCTAAATATCATGAAATCACCCCTTAAGAACAACTTGGGATAGAATTGAAGGATTTACAAAAGTGACACAATAGGATAAGTAAGGAGACATTAGATCCTATCTCCCCTTAATGACAAATTTTTGAACTCCTAACATAGATCGATGTTTGAAAAATTTCTCTTCTGTAAGAGATTTTGTGAAAATGTCTGCAACTTGATCTTTTATAGGGAAGAATATCACTTCAATAACTTGATCATGGATGATATTCCTAATGAATTGCGCTAATGTTGAACTGGATATTTGGTGAGCTTGATGGCACTCTAATTGTCACAACAGATGTTGGTCGGATGTTGTTGCTAGAATCCAAACTCTTAAATGATCTATCAAAGAAACAAGGCTTCCTGAATTGCATAAACTGTTGCTTGGTATTATGCTTCTATTGAAGAAAGAACAATAGCCTCTTGTTCCTTACAAGCCCAAGTGAAAAGTCTTGAACAAAGGATCAAAACATAACATGTAGTAGAAATTCTATCATCAGGGTCTCTGTCCCAATATGAATCAGTGAAACCAACCAATAAAGGATCCCCCTGAATTATAATGTATCCCAAACTGAACTATACCCCTTCCATACCGATGTATTCTTTTAGCTTCTTTCTAGAACCCTTTTGCAACTAACCGAGCCTTGGTATTTCAACACTTCCATATGATGCATACTTATCTCTATACATCCATTTACATTTGACAAGTTTTCTTCCTTTCAAAAGAGGTACAAGATCCCAAGTATCATTTTCCATTAAAGAACAATACTGTTCATTCATTGTTGTATCCCAATCTACATGACCTAAAGCTTCTGCAAATTTCTATCCATTATGAGCATTTGAAAATTGAGCCGAAAGAGAAGAGGGTTGTTGGAACTATGAACATGTTCAATGTTGATCTAAAGGATCACCGATAATATGACCAATTTCTTCTTGTGTTGAACGAGCCCACCTAGGAAGCGGTTGTGTTGGTGCATGTTTAGGTTCATTGGAATCATCTGGAGGAAGGTGAACATGCATAGGTAGATTTTTATCCTCTCTCTCATCACCTGAAGAAGAAGAAACAAGAATAGAAATAGAAGAAGACACAAACTCCGAAGATGGGTCGTAGGCTAAATAAGGAACAATTGTCGAATTAAGCTCGTAGGCCAAGATATTTTCACCAAATTTAACATCTATTCTAATAATAATTTCATTACAATATGGTTGAAGAATTTTGTAACCATCGACATCTTTAGAATAACCAACAAATATACACTTCTCACTTTTAGGATCCAATGCTTTCATTTTCCCATTAGGAATATGATCCCATGCTACACCGCCAAATAGATAGAAGTCACTTATGTCTGGGTTCAGTTTATTCCATGTTTCTTCCATTCTTTTATTTTTAAGAGCCTTTGTGGGAGTGTGATTCACTGTGTAATTTGCATAGTTAATGGCTTCCACCAAATACCTTAGATTTAATCCCTTATATTGGATCATACAATTAGTCGTTTCTTTTAATGTGCAATTTTTTCTCTTAGAAACACCATTTTGTTGTGGTCTGTATGGAACAATGTGCTATATTTGGATGTCTTGTGTAGTGCAGTAACTTGTAAATTGATTTTTCATATATTTTCCTCCATTATAATTTCTTAACATTTGAAGTTGTTATTCAGATTGCTTTTATACAATGGCCTTGTAGGTCAAGAACTTATCAAAAGACTTGCTCTTATGTTTTAAGAAGTAAACCAAAGTAATTATGGAAAAGAAAACAATAAAAATTGAGAAATACTTGCACCTAGAAAAAGGAGAAGAATGTGGACCACAAAAGAAAAGAGAAGAAGGAGAGAAATAATGGAATAATTCACATCAACCAAATGAATGAATGATAATTTACACATGATATACTCTGTATAACTCAACCAATTCTCACTGTAGGAGAAGCCAATGGTCTAGAGTGATATGGACACACACCAATAGTTACGAGAGTAAATTGCCACCTAGTCTAGTCTCTCGGGAAGTTACGTGAGTGAATCGCCACCTAGCTGAGTTAACTAGTCTATCAATCTTCAGTTAATTGACTAAAAAATAGTGAAATGAGGATGAGATCATGGAATCATGGGTAATGTGCTAGTCTTCTAATGATCCCAAGCACAAGGCACATTAGTTGGTGATGATCTCAATGCTGCATGGTGATAATCCCAATGTAGCAGCTAGACTCCACTCAACTGATCAAACTAGAGTGAAAACTGAAGAGAATGCTCTCCCTAGAGGAATATTCTTCCTAAAATATAAGAGATTGAATAATGACTAATAAACATAGGAAACACCTTAGGAAAAATAAATACTAGGTATGTGTGAAGTAACTCCAACACCCCCCCTGAACATCACTACAGTGAAAATAAAGAATGGGCCCCAACAACGAGGCCATCTTAGGTACCCAAATACAAAATATGCACTGAAATAAATGAGGAAAGAGGGAAAACCTCATGGGACCCACCCCCCTGAAAAGTAAAATTTATTTAAAAAGAAGAACTGATAGTTTCTAGGAAATTGTGTCCTTATCTCCAAGACGACTGCGCATAGAATGGAACTTCTGCTAAGTGAAGTTATTGATGAAGATGTTTGTATTATATTATACTAAAGCACATAAATGTAGGTCTATTATCCCCTCATGTACTAATTCCCATATGTAGTGCATGTGGATCTTGATGTGCTTCATCTGTTTCCTCTGAAATGGATCTCTATAGAACTTCACAGTGCTCTGGTTGTCACACCAGATGACGATTGACCGATGAAACTGAATTCCCAAATTAGTGAGAAAATGTTGTATCCACATAGAATGAATCGTTATGTTAAATACCCCTCTGTACTCTGCCTCGACTGAAGATAAAGAAATATAAACCTACTTCTTGTTCAACCAACCGATAGGCCTAGAACCAAGACAGAGTGAGTAACTAGATGTGGACTTGCTATCAATGCTATCACTAGCTCAGTCAAAATCAGTGAACCCAATGAGATCCAATGTAGATTCTGCTGCATAATGAATCCCAAAGGTGATGGTTCCCTGTACGTATCGAAGGATACACTTTGTATCCTTCCAATGTAGCTCATGTGACTCTTGCATGAACTTGGAAACTGTGCCAATTGCATAGGAGAGGTCTAGTATGGAGTGTGTGAGATACAACAAGATCCCCACTAGTTTTCTATATAGTTTGTTTTCAAACAGTGGAGTGTCCCTGCCATCCTCAAGTTTGACTCTTCATAAGGAAGGAGTTGGGGAAGACTTGCAGTCTATCATGTGAAATCTCTCAAGGAGATTTCATGCATAATTGGCCCGAGATAGTTTGATTTCTAATGCATCCTAACTGATCTTGAGTCTAATTAAGAAGTGGAGTGGACCCATCTCTATCATCAAGAAGTTTTCATGCATAATCCTCTTGATTGCAGCAATCGCTAAAGTCAAGCAACTGATGATCAACGAATCATCAACATACAGAACTAAGAGTAGAACTACATTAGTTTTTCTGAGCATATAAACATTCAAGTTTGATTTATAGTGTACAAAGTTATGTGACAATAGGTAGGAGTCCATCTTGGCATATCATGCCATCAGACACTACTTGAGGCCATAAAGATACTTCTTCAGTTGATAGACCAAATATGAGCCCTGCATAAATCCCTCGGGCTACTCCATATAGATCTCCTCAGAGAGATTGCAATGAAGAAATGAATTCTTCAAGTCCATTTGATGGAATTCCCATCCCTTGGATGCCACAATGGAAAGTTCCAAAGATATGGAATCCATTGTAATATACCTCAAAAACTGTTTGAAAAAAATAATTTTGTTTGTATAAATATCCTTGAATAGTTCTAGATTCAAGCAAGTAAGCTTTCTGTTATAAAGCTTGAGTCTGAAAGTTTGCAAGAGTCCTTACTATCGTCAACTGTCATTGCCATTCAACTTAAAGTTTTCTTATAGACGATAAGTGTTTACTCCTCATTTCAATGTTTATTTAAATTCCTGTAATTTTAATTACTTTCCTATCTGTTTGTACCTATAACCATTACCACAGTCTTAGTAACACAAACGACTTTGGGATTTTATGGCCAAATCCTTATGTGCTAGACCCTACAAATAACCCATTATCGTATGTTTACAATACAAATGAATTTGGGGGTTTATGGCCTAGGACTCATGCGTTAGTCCATACACATAATCATACGATGAAAATGACCAAAGGGACTTAGTAAAAGTAGAGTATTAGTCTATACTCCTCTGCGAAAAGTTTAAATATAAATAGACCCCTATAGTTTTTTTTTTTTTTTTTAAATATCCAAATATAGGATAGTGGTTAGGTAAGACCTTCTGATTAAAATCATAGTACAAATATCTCATAATCCTCTGATCATATTAAAATTCACCTCACTGTTGGATTACAAGTACTGGGTCTCGCAATTATTCCATATGCCCATTGGCTGTGACCACGGGCCTAATCAAAATGCCTTTCACATTTCAGCATTTCACATTTCGACAAGTCGTAATCCTTGAAATGGAGCTAGATCAACGGTCCACAAAACTTCGTAATCTGATCCCTTCTTTCCTTAATCGAACGACTGACATGATTTCGACGTTTTTCCCATCGAGTCATCGTGGCTCCAACATTATAAAATTCATGATCACAAAATCTCTGAAGTGATCAGACGGTTCACACAACCCACTGAGATGGACGGTTGATGGGAATTCAGAGTTTTTCCTTTCGGGTTTTCGAGACTCACTATAGTCCCTTTCGACATTTCGAAGTTTGAGACTTCATGACGGTGGAGTTTCTGCTTGCTATGTAAAACCCCAAAATAGAAAGTTCTGATGTGACATAAACCTGCTAGCACCACACGTGGATTGACACGTGTTGAATAGCTGCCATGTGTCACTTTGATTCGTGACTTACATGTTCTTGAAATGTTGAATCAGCTTGACACTTGTCATTTCCTGATTGTGCCACATTTCCTTAACTGACATGGTTTGTTGATGTGTCTGTTTCGAGATTTCAAGGTTCACTACTTCAAAGGTTAAAGTTCCTTTGATCTTTGATTTCTCAGTCTGCGAAACTCTGAAATGGAGTCTTTGACATGCTCTGATTTTGTCATGAGTATCCTTGACACCTCCAATTCCCAGTATCTGAAACTCTGAAATGGAGATTAAGTCATGGTTTCGCATTTCACGATTTTATCATTCTTGTCGTGAGTGTCCTTAACACCTCCAACTCCCGGTATCTGAAACCCCGAAATGGAGATTAAGTCGTGGTTTCGGTACCATTGATTAAGGGTAACCCATTTTGTGATGGAAAATTCTATTGTTGGAAGTAAAACACTGTATGGGATGTTCATTTGTTTTATTTCCGAATGAGATATGTAATACTATTTTTAAAAGAATTACAGGGTTTCCCTTCTGCCTACTTGTAATGGCATACTAGTTATTTTATTGGTTTAATATACTAGCGCCATATTGGTTACTTCCTCGAAAGGATTCTGAAAAGGAAAAAATACTCGGCTATTGCCAGCTATATGTGTATCTTGTTTATAGTTGACTCTAGATTGCATGATGGTATATGAATTCAATTTGCACTAATTGTACTTGTTTTAAGGACTTTCCTTTTGAACTTTTAGGTGATTGTGTGGTTATTTACAAGGTTAGGGATTTACTCAGGGGTATGTTTTAAGTTTTGGGATGTCCCTTCTTTCTTGGGCCTTCACGCCTCTCGTGAATAGTTCTGGTAATTAAACTATGTTAATTCGATTCACTCCAATAATTTTCCAACATTTCAACCTATAACTTTTCATTAAACACCGATTGATATAAAGATGTGTAAATGTTGTAGATGGTCTATAATAATTCTTGGTATTCGCAAGGTCACTTCCGTACTTTAAATATACATATATATGTCTTAGACACTTGCGATTAGGGCTATCTGCTAAAAAAAAAATAATGACTGTTCAGCTGGTACATGGAAGAAATCTTAGTTAATTACTCTACTGCAGTGCATGCCTTTATATATCAGAAATGTCCATACATACATACATACATACATACATACATACATACATACATATATATATATATATATATATATATACACACACACACACACACACACACACACACACACACTATGAAGTTTTCCATTTGCATTCAATATGTAGGTAAACTCAAATCTTCATCACAATTTACTTGTGGGGTTTTCAACTACGACGCTTTATCTTACTACAGTAGTAATCCAAACCACAACACAAATCTTCTTTAAGAATTGACTAGTCATATCCTTCCAACTAGTATACTTTCGGGAACTAGTACTCATAATAGAAATGAGATGCAACAAAGATAATCCATTCCAAACAAGTAGAGAGACATTCTAGCAATTCCTATGTTTGCACTAGGATGCATTTGATCTTTCATCCTTAATATTATTTCTAATAGATACATTTTATCAAGTATGTAACCATTTAACATTCAACCAGAGAAGGGACAAAAATAACATATCTGAAATAATACGCTGAAATACAAAGGGAACAACCACGTTCCTCCCAACCGTAGAACAGGGCAGCCAAACTACTTGCCCGATTCACCCCTTAACCTGACCATGAATCCATGAGGGCGAACTTGGAAAAGCTTCTCTTCATATATGTCCTACAACTCTAGTAATTTTCCCTTGCCTCACACTCAATTAGTGTTCATAACAGCAAGTAAAGAAAAAGTCTCCTTTCCAAGCATACTTGGCAACGTCCTACCTCCTCTCATATGCTATTTATCATTTTCCTAGGTCCTTTCCCTTCCTTGGGAATTTTACCATCTTTCTAAATCCCTGATTTTTTAGGGGCTTCCAATGGCCAAATCACTGATTTGCCACTTGTAATAATCAACCCAGAGGTAGTTCTAACATGTTCCCCACTCATGGAGTCACGGTCAGTTAAATTTAACATGGTTGTTCCATCTTTCCTCCTGTAATCAATATAAAATACTCTGTTTCCATACAAGTGTCATAGTCAAATAGTTAGTTGGGTCAAATTAGGTCTCTGCCCAACAGTCAAAATAATTAATTACAATTACCAAATTCAAATTTGGAATTGCCATAAATTGCAAAAATTTTCCAAATTCAAATTTACTAAAAACAGAATAAATTTCCAACAATTTTAAATTTCAAAAATATTTTATTTTTGGGGATGTCAAATCCTTTCCCCCTTCAGTAAAACACTATCCTCAGTGTCCGTTCCTTTCCTGGAACAGGATTGGATGATATTTCCAAAAATCTCCCTCCAACTCCCAAGTGGCTTCCTCAGGACTAAAGTGCTTCCATTGCACCTTTACCTAAGTGACGACTTTGTTCTGAAGTGCTATTTCTCTCCAGTCTAGAATGCGCAGAGGTTCCACCTAGAAATCTCCTTCGGGTTCCACCTGCACTAGGTTCCAATCAATCCTATGAGTAGGGTCATGAATATACTTTTTTAGCAATGAAACATGAAATACATTATGAATTCTTAGATTAGTTGGAGGTGCAAGTTGATATGCTACGGGTCCAATTCGACCTAGTATCTCAAAGGGCCCACAAAATCTGGGTGCCAGTTTGGCACAATTCCCTAAATTCAATGAGCTCTTTTGGGCTTTGACCTTCAAATAAGCATGGTCTCCCACTTGAAATTCCAAGTGTCTTGTTTTCTGATCTACATAGATCTTCTATCTGTCCTGTGCTTCTTTCAAGTTTTGTTGTACCTTTCTTACCATGTTCTCCATTTCTTGGAGCATCTCTGGTCCAACCATGAGTCTGTTAGCTAGGTTATCCCAGCTAATTGGAGTCGTACACTTTCTACCATACATTATTTTGAAAGGACTCAACTTAGCCGAAGTTTGGTACCCATTGTTATATGCAAATTCTACCAAGTGCAAGTAGTCTTCCCACTTACTTGGTTTTGTTCTTACATACATGCGAAGCATATCCTCTATGATTTTGTTTGTTATTTTGGTTTGTCCATCCGTTTGTGGATGATAGATCGTACTTAAATTCAAGTTAGTGTTTATCCCTGCAAACAATTCCTTCCAAAAAGAGGATGTAAATTTTACGTCTCTATCTGAAATCACCATTTTAGGAATACCATGTAGTCTAAAAATTTCTTTCATGAATATTTCAACAATGTTTATAGCTTTAAATTAGTGTTTATAGGAATAAAGTGTGTAGAATTACCGAGTTTATCGATTACAACCATGATAGAATCATTTTGTTTCCGATTTTTAGGCAAACATGTTATAAAGCCTAGTGATATAGTCTCCCATTTCCATTCTAGTACTAGTAATGGCTGTAATAGGGCGGCTGGATGCCGGTGTTCGGCCTTAACCTACTGACAATATTGGCACCTAGCCAAGTACTCTGTTGTTTCGAATTTCATATTAGGCCACTAAAATATTTTTCTAAGTGTTGTTATTGTTTTCTAGTAACCTGGATGGCCAGAATATGGTTTCTTATGCACTTCGTCTAAAATAGTTAATTTAACTCTATTGAATCTGGTATGTAAAGTCTGTTTTTAAATCGTAATAGTCCCTTCTTGTTGATACTTAGATCTGGTTTATCTAAGTTTGCGACACTGTTTTGAAATTCTGCCATCATCTTAGTGTAATTTTCATCGCTAATACTCGTCATCCTTATTCTTTGTTCCAGATCACTTTTTTCCCTGCTGATATTTATCTCAAATAACCCATGGACTCTTTTGCTTAAAGCGTCTACTACTTTATTTTCCTTACCCTTGATATGTCTGACCTCGAAGTCAAATTCACTTAAGAAGGCTAGCCACCTTTCTTGTCTTGCATTAAGATCTAGTTGGTTAAACATATATTTCACCCCACTATTATTCATCAATAGTAGGAATTTTTTGCCCATTATATAGTGTCACCACATTTTTAAGGCATGTATTACTGCTGCCAATTCTAAGTCACGAGTGACATAATTTCGTTCATTCTCTTTTAATTTCCGAGACTCGTAACAAATCACATGCCCTTCCTGAGTTAGGACACCACCTAGTCCCTCTTTACTTGCATCAACAAAAACTGTGAAGTCTTTATCTGGGTTTGCTACCTTCAAAATGGGCGTTGATGTCAATAATTCTTTCATCTTGTTAAAGCTTCCTTGGCACTTTTGCGACCAGTTAAACTTAGTTCCTTTCTTTTGTAATGACGTGATAGGGTAGGCTATCTTGGAAAACCATTCTATAAATCTGCGATAATATCTGATGATTCCCATGAATGATCGGATATTTTCCACATCCTTAGGTACTGGCCATTCCATAATGGCTTTTATCTTTTCTGGGTCTACAAAAATACCTTCTGAGGAAACGACATGTCCTAAATATTGTATTTCTTTTTGATAAAAGTCACATTTGTCGAATTTTGCATATATTTTGTGTTTCCTTAATGTTTGCAGAACTATTCTTAAGTGTTGATCATGTTCCTCCTCCATTTTAGAATAGATTACAATATCGTCGATAAATACTACTATGAACTTGTCTAAGTACTGACTGAAAATGTTGTTCATCAAGCACATAAATGTCACTGGTGCATTAGCGAGTCCAAAAGGTATGACTACAAACTTGTAGTGTCCATATCTTGTTCGAAAAGCTATTTTTTTTATGTCCTCGTTCTTTATCCTAACTTGATGATAACTGGATCGTAAATCCAATTTTGAAAAGATCTTGGCCCCACCAACTTGATTGAACATATCATTTATCCTTGGTAAGGGGTATTTTTTCTTAATGGTCATTTTGTTCAGTTGTCTATAATCGATACATAGTCTTAGAGTACCGTCTTTCTTTTTCACAAAGAGGACTGGTGCTCCCCATGGCGAGACACTCGGTCTGATATACTCTTTGTCCAACAATTCCTATAATTGTATTTTTAATTATGTCAGTTTTTGTAGACTCATTCGGTAGGGTTCTTTTGAGATAGGGGCTTATCCGAGTAGTAGGTCTATGGAGAAATCTATTTCCCTTCTAGGAGGTAATTCTGGTATCTCATCCACAAACATGTCTCTGAATTCACGTAGGAAAACAAAGTCTTCTAACTTGGGCTTATCTTCTTTTTCTAATAGATTCGTCACTTGGATGGCATAAAATTGGCATCCCTTTCTAATACATTTCTTTAGTTGCATCGCTGAAACTTGTCTGACTGATACAGGTTTTTGTATGCCTTGGGCTATTCTAACAATGCCAAAATCATCTTTATAGCTAAGCAGCTTTGTATAACAATATAGTACTACTTTGTGTTGTTCCAACCAATCCATCCTGATAATCATATCATAAGATCCTAGTGGTAGGATGTTCAGATTGGTCCTTATCTTTTGACCATCTAAGATGAATTCAAGATCAAAAATAAAGTCAACTACTTTCCTTTTAGTACCTGTTTCTAGTTGTACAAGCCATGATTTTGCGTGCTTCAGTTTCTTAAGTTTATTCGACTCTACTACATCAGGAGTAATATAACTTAACGTAGCTCCAGGGTCAATTAAAAAAGAAATTCGAGTGTCATTGATTTTACCTTCGATTTCTACCACCGAGGACTGGTGGTTATCTTGTCGACAATCTATGGCTACATTTATCCGATGCAGACTTTTTCCCACGTCTCCCACTATTGAGGCTTCCTGCAAATTGCGAACAACAGTTCTATTTGCTAAAATTAAACATGGACAGTTCCTCCTTATATGAGGCTCTCCACACTCCCAACACTTTAATGGCTTGTGGGAGTTGTCCCCAAACTTCTTCATTCTTAGGTTTACCGGTTTACCACTACCTTGCGTATTCAGATGATTGGAGTGAAAATGCTTCCTTGGGAAACTGTTTGTTGCATTCCGATGAGGAGTTAGTTGGTATCCCTTCTTCCGTTGTTTCATTTGATCTTGATTCTTATCCTTCCAGGCCTTGGTAAACTCTACCTGTTGTTTATATTGGTCATAGCACATTCGTGCTTTCCTGAATACCTCACTCAAGGATTTGGGGTTTTCAAACTCAATTCTGTCCCTGTAGGACTGTGGTAAACAACCTAAGAATCGCAGGATTTTTACCTTATCCTCTCGGATGTATGGTACGAACCTTAGTAGTTCCAGAAATTTATTTATAAGGTCCTCCATCGTCATCTGTCCAAGTCGTAACTTGTAAAATTCTTTCATATTCCTTTCATAATAGCTTTCAGAAAGGTATTGTTTCTTGAAATACTTCTTAAAGTCAGACCATTCCAACTGTTTCTCCTTTAGGCCCTTGGCCAATTTCAGGTCCTGCCACCAAATGCTGGCCGTCCCCTTCAGATTGTAGATGGCCATTCTGACCTTCATGTTGCTGGAATAGTTGTAGATCTGGAAGTATTTTTAATGTCCAACAACCATGCCTCAACTTCTTCTCCTATACTGGATTCTCTGTCAAAGGTAGCTAGTTTAATCTTTTTAAATTCTCCTTCAAGGTGGTCTACATGTTTTCTTTCTCTGTCTGGTATAGTTTTGTGTTCAATTGAAGGTGTCCCTCTAGACAAACTGTCTCCTTTTTCTGTTTTCATACCATAATTCTTGGAGGCCCTTTTACTGACCTCTTCATCATGGTTATCATCTTTTGGGATTTTATTGGTTACTATACTACACAGTAGGATTTCATTTATCTCTTGTTGTTCTTGCTGTGTTTTCTTCAATTTTTCAGTGTCGTCTTTGAAAACCTGTAGTTCAATAATAAGATTCCTCATTATTTCCAACACCTCTGTGGGTGATATTCCATCATTGTTATGTCTTGGATCTCCAGGAGGTCCTTGCTATAGATTTCCTTCCATCCTGATTTCTGCACCCTCCCGAGTTGCCATAATTTACAAAAATAGAAAGGGCTTTTTGTTTGTAACCATAAGATTTATTATTTTTACACAAATCAGAATAAATACTAAGCAGCTAATGTGGCCCTGTTTAGGTCCAGTGTTGTATCTTTTTCTCTGATACCATATGTAATATACCTCAAAAACTGTCTGAAAAAAAAAATGTTTGTATAAATATCCTTGAATTGTTCAAGATTCAAGCAAGTAATCTTTCTATTATAAAGCTTGAGTCTGAAAGTTTGCAAGAGTCCTTACTATCATCAATTGTCATTACCATTCAACTTAAATTTGTCTGATCGACGATAAGTGTTTAATCCTCATTTCAATGTTTATTTCAATTCCTGTAATTATAATTACTTTCCTATCTATTTGTACCTATAACCATTACCACAGTCTTAACAACACAAATGACTTTGGGATTTTATGGCCAAATCCTTACGTGTTAGACCCTACAAATAACCCATTACCATATGTTTATAATACAAATGACTTTGGGGGTTGATGGCCTAGGCCTCATGCATTAGTCCATACACATAATCATACGATGAAAACGACCAAACAAACTTAGTAAAAGTAGAGTTTTAGTCTATACTCCTCTGCGAAAAGTTTAAATATAAATAGACCCCTATAGTTTTTTTTTTTTTTAAATATCTGGATACAAGATAATGGTTAGGTAAGGCCTTCCAATTAAACTTAGAGTATGAATATTTCATAATCCTCCAATCATATTCAAATTCACCTCCATTGTTGGATTACAAGTACTGGGTCTCGTGCTTATTCCATATTCCCAATGGTTGTGACCACGTGCCTAATCAAAACGCCTTTCACATTTTAGCATTTAGTCAAGTCGCAATCCTTGAAATGGAGCCAGATCAACGGTCCACAAAACTTCATAATTTGATCCCTTCTTTCTTTAATCAAATGACTGACGAGATTTTAGCGTTTTTCCGTTCGAGTCATCGTGACTCCAACATTATAAAATTCATGATCACAAAATCTCTGAAGTGATCGGACGGTTCACATAACCCACTAAGATGGACGGTTGACGAGATTTCAGAGTTTTTCCTTTCGAGTTTTTGAGACCCACAATAGTCCCTTTCGACATTTCGGAGTTCGAGACTTCATGATCGTGGAGTTTCTTCTTGCTATGTAAAACCTCGAAATAAAAAGTTCTGATGTGACGTAAACCTGCTGACGCCACACGTGGATTGACACATGTCGAATAGTTGCCACGTGTCACTCTGATTCGTGATTACATGTGCCTAAAATGTTGAATCAACTTGACACTTGTCATTTCCTGATTGTGCCACGTGTCCTTAGCTGACATGGTTTGTCGATGTGTTTGTTTCGGTATTTTGAGGTTCGCTACTTCAAAGGTTAAAGTTCCTTTGATCTTTGATTCCCTGGTCTGTGAAACTTCGAAATGGAGTCTTTGACATGCTTTGATCTTTCGCATTTTACGATTTCATCATTCTTGTCATGAGTGTCCTTGACACCTCCAACTCCCGGTATCCAAAACTCTGAAATGGAGATTAAGTCGTGGTTTCGCATTTTGCGATTTTATCATTCTTGTCGTGAGTGTCCTTGACACCTCCAACTCCCGGTATCCTAAACCCCAAAATGGATATTAAGTCATGGTTTTGGTACTGTTGATTAAGGGTAACCCGTTTTGTGATGGAAAATTCTATCGTTGGAAGTAAAACACCATATGGGATGTTCATTTGTTTCAATTCTGAACGAGATATGTAATACTATTTTTAAAAGAATTACAAGGTTTCCCTTCCACCTACCTGTAATGGAATACTGGTTATTTTATTGGTTTAATATACTAGCACCATATTGGCTACTTCCTCGAAAGGATTCTGAAAAGGAAAAAATACTCGGCTATTGCCGGCTATATATGTATCTTGTTTATAGTTGACTCCAGATCACATGATGGTATATGAATTCGATTTGCACTTACTGTACTTGTATTAAAGACTTTCCTTTTAAACTTTTAGGTGATTGTGTGGTTATTTACACAGTTAGGGATTTACTCAGGGGTATGTTTTAAGTTTCAAGATGTTCCTTCTTCCTTGGGCCTTCGCGCCTCTCATGATTAGTTCTGGTAATTAAACTGTGTTAATTCGATTCATTCCAATAATTTTCCAACATTTCAACCTATAAATTTTCATTAAACACCAGTTGATATAAAGATGTGTAAATGCTGTAGATGGTCTATAATAATTCTTGGTATTCACAAGGTCACTTCCGTACTTTAAATATACATATATATATCTTAGACACTTGCGATTAGGACTATCTCCTAAAAAAAAATCATGACTGTTCAAATGGTACATGGAAGGAATCTTAGTTAATTACTCTACTATGGTGCATGCCTTTATATATCATAAATGTCCACACACACACACACACACACACACACATATACAGTATGCAGTTTTCCATTTGCATTCAATATGTAGGTAAACTCAAATCTGCATCACAATTTACATGTGGGGTTTTCAACTACGACGCTTTATCTTACTACAGTAGTAATCCAAACCACAACACAAATCTTCTTTAAGAATTGACTAGTCATATCCTTCCAGCTAGTATACTTTCGGGAACTAGTATTCATAACATAAATGATATGTAGCAATGATAATCCATTCTGAACTAGTAGAGAGACATTCTAGCAATTCCTAAGTTTGCAATAGGATGCATTAGATCTTTCATCCTTAATACTATTTCTAACAGATACATTCTATCAAGTATGTAACCATTTAACATTCAACCAGAGAAGGGGTAGAAATAACATATCTGAAATAATATGCTGAAATACAAAGGGAACAACCATGTTCCTCCTAACTGTAGAACAAGGCAGCCAAACTACTTGCCCGATTCACCCCCTAGCCTGATCATGAATCCATGAGGGCAAACTTGGAAAAGATTCTCTTCATATATGTCCTATAGCTCTAGACGTTTTCCCTTGGCTCACACTCAAGTAGTGTTCATAACAACAAGTAAATCAAAAGTCTCCTTTCCCAGCATACTTGGTAGCGTCCTGGCTCCTCTCATATGCTATTTATCATTTTCCTAGGTCTTTTCCCTCCCTTGGGAATTTTCGCAACTTTCTAAATCCCTGATTTTCAGGGGCTTCCAATGGCCAACTCACTGATTTTCCACTTGTAATAATCATCCCAGAGGTAGTTCCAACATTTTCCCCACTCATGGAGTCATGGTCAGCTAAATTTAATATGGCTATTCCATTTGTCCTCCTGCAATCAATATAAAATATTCTATTTCCATACAAGTGTCATAGTCAAATAGTTAGTTGGGTCAAATCAGGTCTCTGCCCAACAGTCAAAATAATTAATTACAACTACCAAATTTGAAATTTGGAATTGCCATAAATGGAAAAAAAATTCCAAATTCGAATTTACTAAAAACAGAATAAATTTCCAGCAATTTTAAATTTCAAAAATATTTTATTTTTGGGGATGCCACATCCATATTTGCTACTAGAGTGAAGGTGTCATCATAGTCAATTCCATGCACCTACTAAAATCCCTTGGAAACAAGCATGGCTTTGTATCTTCTAGTCTATCTATCCGCTACGTTCTTGCTCTTGTAGACCCATATGCACCTGAAAAGTTTCATTTCTAAGGGAAGGGAAACCAGATCCCAAGTTTGGTTCTCAAGGAGGGAGTTGTACTCCTCTTACATGGCAGATTCCCAAAAGGCATTTCCAGCAGCCTCGCCATAAGACTATGGATATGAAGACTGAAATAAGAAAATATTGTTGGATGGCAATGGTTCAGTGGTATTGACTGAAAGAGGAGTCTCCTTGAAGTCATATAGAGTCCTCCTAGTATCGGCTGTATCAACAACAAGATCCCTTGCATCCTGAAGAGTAGTCTGGTCCCACTTGGGCCTCTTCTCTAGCTCTGCATCTCTATCTGGATGCACTGACTATGCATATTAATGTAGTGAATCTGTATCTAGATCATCTCAATCCTATGAATCAGAACTCTCATATGAAGAAGATTTGGCATGTGCATGATCATAATCTCTGATAGGTGGAAGAACAAAGGTGTTTGCATGCGGTTGTTGAGGCACATGTGAGACACTTTACTCGAATTGGACACTACGCTCAATGATGAAGTAGTCCAATGAAAGATCAATAAGTCTGTATCCCTTCACATCGTCGGGGTATCCAACAAAGATACACTCATTTCTCTATGGATCAAGTTCCTTCCTTTTTTTAGAGGGCATCTAGGTCCATGCACATGAATCAAAAATGAAGAAGTGGGTCACTTCCGGTTTGAGGCCACTCCAAGCCTCCTAGGAGGTCTTATCCTTGACACATATATCTAGAGATTTGTTTTGGATGTAGGTTTCATAATTAATTTCTTTATCACATAATATCTGTGGAAGTGACTTTCCATGTAGCATGCAGGATGCCATCTCTTTTAGAGATCTATTTTTTCGCATAGCAATTTTGTTTTGTTGTGGACTATAGGGAACTGTGTGTTGCAACTGAATCCATTCCTCAGGAGAGATATTCTATATCTCATGGTTGAAATAATATCCCTTGTTATTAGCTCGATGTATTTTTATTTTCTTTCCTGACTATGTCTCAACAAGGGCTTTGAAATCTTTGATGTGTTGAAAGACCTCTTATTTTTTCCTGAGAAAGAAAATCCATGTGAAGCATGAGAAATAATTAAGAAAAATGAGCACATACCTTGATTTGTTGATTGATGGCTACAAAAAAGGTCCCATGAGGTCACTATGAATCAGATCTAAAGGAGAGGAAGCCCTCTGTGTCTTTCCTTTGTCAAATTTCTCATGACGATGTTTTCCAAGAACACATTCCTCATAAATTCCTTTGGAGAAATGGATGTATCTTAGACCATCAATAAATGATTTCTTGCTAATTTGTTGCATATATATGAAATTTAAATGTCAAAACCTTTCATGCCAAATCCTACTGCTTTCATCAGCATGGGTAAGTAGTAAAGCATAATCTGGTTCAATAAATTTAGAAAATGTGTAAAGCCTAGATTGATGATTTACCTCACTGGTAGCAACCTTGGAATTGGTTTGCATGTCATAGATATACACTACATCATTTTTGAATATGAATTTCTTTCTGGTGACATAATTTTTCATCTGATACATGGAGATAAGATTCATAGAAATTTTCGGAACATGCAACACATTCTTGAATCTTCCATTGGTGAGTTCAATCATTCCTTTATCAGTGACATCGACTGGAGAGTTTTCCCCCATAAGAATGAGAGGAAATTTTCATGCATCCAATGAGGATTAGAAATATTTTTTTCCATCCATGTGGTGTGATGCTCCTGAATCTACGATCCAAGCATCGATAGAGGAGTTGATGGTAATCAAGGTATGGCTAGAATTTCCTTTCTTGGCATTCTGATATTCTGGATTCTTCTTCTTAGGACCCTCAGGGATGCAATCTCCAAGTTTTTTGTTGTTGAAGTATTTAATTCATTAGATCTATATTTTTATGCATACATGCAGATTATGGATGGAATTCTTTATGGCAATATGTGAATTTCTTCCATTTTCTTCCCTTTCCACCTTTGGATCCAGAGGCATCATTGAAGGGTTTTGAATACCCTTCCTTCTTCGAATTTGCGTGACCTTTCCTTTTTTATTTATATTTATATTTATGATATTTATGATCTCTTCCATATTGCATAGTAAGTGCATGAACCTTTGGGCCTTTGATTGTTCCCATGTTGATGAGCTTGGTTTGCTATTGTGTCAGAGATTCGATAAATTCCTCAAGAGAAGGCATCTTCCTGGTGGATCCTGAAGACAATTTTACTAAATGGAAAGTGGATACAAACACTTACAATTCAGGACCAATTTTGGATATAATGGTGAGAACCATTTGTTTCTCCTCCTTAGATTTATCAACCCTGCAAGCCTTGATTTGCGACAATAATTCCTTATATGCGGTAAATAAATCTTGGATGTTTTAGAAACTTTTTTGATCCAATGTGAGAAATTCCACCTCGACCATGTGTCCCCTCATCTCATATTTTTTTCCAAAATAAACTTCCATGGTGGTCCAGGCTTCATTGGGGGTTTTACAAGAAATATGTGAAAGAGGAGATCGGGAGAAATGAGACCGCAAATTGTTTTGAATGCTTCATCCATTCAATTTAGATACTTGGTTTTTTCTATGGTTGATGCTGGTTCTGTCTCTGTGTTCATGGTTAACATGTACAATATTCTTCTTCAAAGATGCATAATCATATTCTCCTTCCATGGAAATAATTTGTAAGGTGTAAGAATGAATTCTTTTGGGAATTCCATTTTTCCGTTGTCTTCAATCTCCGGTACTTGCAAAAAATGACTTGGTGTGGACTTTCCCTAGCCATCCATCAGCTTTGATACCATGTAATTGTGTTGAACCTACACAAAATATATCTAGCATGGAATTGACATACACAGTTGCAGAGAAAATAGAAGAAAAAATAAGAAGGAGAGAAAGAATGATAGAATTCTCACTAGACAAATGAATGAATGATAATTTACACATGATATACTATGTATAACTCAAAAAGTACTCACTGGAGGAGAAGACAATGCACCATTGTGGTGGTATAGAGTGATCTGGACACACACCAACAATTACGGGAGTAAACTGCTTCCTACTCTTGTCTCTTGAGCAGTTACAGGAGTGACCTTCCACCTATATGAGTTAACTAGTCTATCAATTTTCAGTTAACTGACTGAAACAGAGTGAAGTGAGGAGGTGATCACGGAATCATGGGTAATGCACTAGTTTGGTGATGCTCCCAAGGACAATGCATATTAGCTATTGATGATCCCAATACTTCATGGTGATAATCATAATGTAGCATGTAGACTCCACTCAACTTATCAAACTGAAGTGAAAATTGAAGAGAATATTCTCCCTAGAGGAATATTCTTTCTAAAATATAGGAGACTGAATAATGACTAATAAATATAGGAAAATCTTTAGGAAAAACAAATCCTAGGTGTGTGTGAAGTAACTCCAATAATCACTTGGAATAAGTTGCAAAGGGTTTGAGGCATGCTAAGAGGCACATTTTTCAAAGTTGTCTTCATGGTCTTTTCCAAGAACACAACTCACAGAAACACCATCTCTATAGGAAACAAGAGGAAGACTAGTCATCATCTATTGATTTCATAGTTGTTTTAATGAGTGATAGTTTATATGAACAAACCACTCATGACAAATTTTTCTCAAATTATCACTATGAGCAACAAAAACTAAGGGAAAAGATGATGATCCAAAGTTGTCAAATTTGTACAACCTATTAATATCATGAGAAATTCCAGTTGCAAGAACATGATGAGGATATTTTAGATACTTGATTACAACTTGGTGAGGTCAAAAACTATATGGTCTTACCTTCACCTTAATGACTGATTTGATATAATGATAGACTTTTATTGTAATAAAGACATGGAACACATAATACATCATTAAAGTGACTTTTATCTACTTGAATTATTCTAGACCATACAACACTAAGAAAGCTATCATCACCAATAAATATTTTCTTGATGTTACATTCATTAAGAGAAGAAAATATGGCTTTATCCTTAGCCATATTATAATATGCTCCAAAATCAATAAGTCACTCATCAAAAGAAGAAGTAGAAATTGCATTGAAGGAGAAACCAAATGAAGAAAGTGCATGTCCATTAGAAGAAGTGGAAGAAGTAAAATCAATATTGTTTTTGTGCTTCTTCATCATTGCCTCTAAAGATACCATCTTATTAAAACATTTGGACTCATCATGACCATATTTCCCACAAAATTTGAAATGTCTATCAGTCTTCTTACTTTTATATTTTTCTCCTTTGTCCCCATTAGGAGAGGAAGCTAGAAGAGAGGGTTTGAGACCCTTGTATTGCTTCCTTTTGTGGCTAGGATGTTGGTTCTTTGGATTCTTGGATTTATCTTTATTATTGACTACTAAGAATTTTTGGAGGTACTAGTAGAGATAATCAATCCAAGTTGCATAATATTATCTTGCTCTCGAATTAGAGATTCACAAAAAGATTCAAGAGAGGGTTTTTGATAAGAACTCCCTAGAGCTTCTATGGTGGAATAAAATCTAGGTACAAAAAAAAATATGCACTACCAATATTAGCAAGAATAACATATATACATCTATCTTCTGGCATATGTAGTTGGAATTCCATACACAAAAATCTATATGTTTTGAAATTTGATAAGTAACCTTCAATGAAAGAAAAATAATTTGGAATTAAACTCATTAACTGATTCTCCAACTGTTGAGCTTGAATAATATTTTTTTTACCAAACACAACTTCAATATTTTCTTGAGCTTTATTTGGGGCATCAAGTCTGTTGTAACATAAAAAGAACTGCCAAAAAAATTCGCAAAATTTTCAAATTTTCTATTTTCTTATGTTTCGAATCATTTTCATAACTTTGATTTTCAAGATTGTTATTTGTACTGTTCCTTTAGGTTTTCTTGGATGACTATTTCTCCTTTGATTTTTGTGTGATTTTATTGACTCCTTGGATTATCATTCATGAGACGAGGGTTACATGATTTGGATTGGTTGTTCCTTTCGAGTCTTTTGCCTCCTATTTATTCGACATTGAGTCTTTTTTACACTAATAATGCTTTTGTTATGTTTTGATAGGGTGGATCTATCCTAAGCCGTCAATCATGATTCATATCACCATCAATGATTCACGAGACTTCATGGGTTTAAATATGCAATATGTTTAATAAAAGTATAATTCCCTTTTGAATTTCCACTTCGAGACTTTACACTTTGGAAGTCTAAGCTTAAACATTTAAAGGTCCTCTTAACCCCTAATTCACAAAGCTCCATAGTCCCGAAGTTTCAAAATATTGATTTATAAAGTAAAGTAATCAGCTGATGTGTCCTATGCCAGCTGGAGTTCATTACACATGGAGACATGTGACACTTATTTTGGTAATTTTTGGACACACAATTCAAATATTTTAGGATGACACATGTCACCCATGTTTTCATGACACGTAATCATATGTGATGTCATCCTGCCACGTCACTCCGAGAGACTTTCCTTGGGGATATCATAATATCAACGAATCCAAGAAGTGTTGAAGCAACGAAGTTCTGGAGTGCCAAAGATTAAAGGTTAAGTAATCATTTATTAAGATTAATTAAGGGTAAGTAATCACTTTGTGACTCTGACCTTCGTGATAATTTTAACATTTTCTATTTCAATAGTCCTGAATTCCCGAAGTCCCAAACCATTGAAGAATTAAAAATAAAAGCATTAGTTAATTAAGTAAATCTTGATTAAATATAATTAATCACTCTTTGAATTCGACCTTCGGTACATGTTTAACATTCTCTATTCAAAGCCCCAAACTTTGAAGTGCCAAAATACTTATTTTCACTAATCACGATTATTAATGTACATCAAACATGATTAGTGTGAAGTATTTGAATAAATTTTAATGCCGTGAGTCACTAAATTCACCATATTTTAACATGATTTCCTTATCATTTTAATATGAAGTGTTGAGTGTAGAATTAATTAGTTTCTTAAATTATGATTTTATATAAGATCTAAACTTTGTTCCATCTCTGTAATTTGTATTCACAAGCTTTATTTTTCTTACAAAGGTAAATATTGTCAACAAGAATTCATGGAGCCTCATAGGGAAGAAAAAAAGAAGGTCCAATACCGATTTGTAGAGAAAAGGATAAAGACAACATTCAACAAATGAATCAAGTTAATTTTCATATTTTAAACAATTTTCTGGTTAAGCATAATTAACAATGTCAGATCACTCAACAAGGTGTAGTCAGAGTTCAGAAACAATTATCATTAGTACATAAGAAGGCATTTAACTTTGACTTAAACATTAATAACGATCCCCCCAAGTTTGTAGTTCCATTATTAAATTTGCAGACTTAATACAAGGACCAACCAAAAACAACAAAATCTATGAGAAAAAAATGAAGAGATATTCCTTCAAACAACCAACAAGCAATGAAGTTTCCAGAAGAAAGATAGATGTTCAAATATTTTGTAATATTTAGTTAGCCTAGTATTTAAAATATTTTGTTCTATTTTAAGAAGTAGAAGTGTGGAATTCTAACTGATTTTGGTTAAGACAAAATTGTATAAATAAACACATTTGAGATATGAAGAGGACTTTTCAGGGTGGATTTTTCTCGCTTGATGTAAAAATACACTTTTAATACAAATTCCTATAGAAATACATAGATTCTACTTCTTAGTTGTTTGAGTTATGTGTTTTCTATGTGTTTCTACTTTATCATAATTCATCTTCTTCACTCTATGGTATTGATGGAATGAATGATTGCAATTTAGTAATACATCTATTGTGGTTCACTTAATTAGATGTCTATTCATGTATAGTTTTTTCTTTGTTTTACTATAAGTGAAACAAGGCCTATATATGTATAGATGTTCTCATCTTAATTCATATTTTATACATACATTTGATGTTTCTTCTATTGAAAATAAGGTAAGATTTATCAACATTGGATACCTTGCTTTGTTTGGTAATTTTGTTTTCTATAATTCTTCTTTCCATCTCTTAATTATTGATAAAATTGCAAAGGAAGAGATAATTCCTATGTACTTATAAATTATTAGAGCATTGAAGTTCCGTTCTAATATGAAGGTAGAAAGGAACTATGAGAGAAAATATTATTAAATTTGGATGCCTGACATTGTTCTGTGAACCCAGAATAAATCTCAGGAACAACAAATTCCTTGAAGATGAAACCTTAAATCAAGAGATATGGACATTTTTATTAGTCAATAAGAATTGTCATTCGTATTAATCCATTTGGAATACTTGTCTTCATTAGTGGGTTCTTCTTCTTTTCCCAAGGTAATATGGTAGAGTCCTTTACTTATTAATAAATCCTCCATATGGGATTTCCATTGGAAGTATCTAGTGTTGGTAAGAAAAATATCACTAGGAGATGGCATATTAAAATATGTAGAAAAAGATGAAATTTATGGCTGGGATGGAAATATTTCAAAAAAATAGGTTGTTTAAAAAAAATTACACTAAAAACAAACTTCAGATGTGAAAGTTATATTTTTTTGAAAAACGCATAGATGTTAGCCAAAGAGCCACATGACAAGTAGAAGTTGGTCTACATGATGATACCACTCCTAATAGCCTCACTTTTATAGATCAGATTCTTATGAGGTGACCCACTATTATATAAAAAACAGACTTGAACTCAAGACCTTCTCCTTAATAAAGAAACTTTTAACCAAATGAGTTAGTCCAAAAAATATTGTATTGTTTAGAAGGAGGTTTGTTGTTGTTGTTGTTGTTGTTGTTTTTGTTGAAGATGTCCTTTGAGAGTGTGATCATAAAAAACTATTTTAACATAAGAAAAAAAAAAATCTTTTTGACAACAACAAGGGTTAGATCTCAGTTATCTTACCTGAAGAATTTAGATTTTCCCTCTATTTATGATTTACTGAGATTGCACAATGCGCATGACAAAGATCATACTTATACATGGAATCTATTTTTGATATATTTATGATTTGACAAAATCAAAAAATGATTAAGGATGATCTAAGAAATGCTCATAGAGGTCCAAGAGTATCTATAATGCACACAAAGGTCTCAGATGATCCAGACAAGATCAAAATTTGATCATCTCAAATGTTCATGAAAATGAAACTATTGTGTAGAACTCATCGTCATCTTTTGAACAATTCAATTGAAAAGTCAAAAAGAGTTTGTATGCAAAATTTATAAGCATTATGTTAAGTATCTAGAGAGGTAGTAGTGGGGGCCCATAGGGTCCATAGTGATAATAGTAGAGACCATTCAATGTAAGGTGGACTAGGTCTACTATATTATTAAATAAGGCCCACTATGGTAGTTAGATATAATAAATGGGTAGTTAGATATAATAAATGTAAGAGGACTTCTTAGAAGGTTCTACTTCTAGAAGATTTATCCTCTAGAATGTTCTTAGGTGATGGTAGCACTATATAAAGGGGTTCAGACAATGTAATGGGATATGAAGAGAATTATTGTATTTGGAGTAGTATCTCAATAGGGGGATGCCCCCTCGAAGAGGCAAGTGAATAGGAGAGGATCCCTTCCATAATATGATCCATTGTATGGTGTTGTCATACCTTAAGGGTTTGATAGTAATAAAAGAGATTTTTCATATTGTTCTTGTATATATTTTGTGGTGCTTTTTTATTCAGTATTTGGTTCTTAACAAGTGGTATCAGAGCACTTTCCATGGCAGACATTGTGGAAAAATCTTTTTTATTTTTGTAGATTTTGTTTTCGGAGAAGAAAAAAGAGGGACACGACATTCCATAATTTTTTGGTATATTTATGTGTAAAATTTGAAGAAAACGGTTGTAGATATGAGTTCCTCTCATAAAAACACCTAAGTTTAAAAAACAAATCGTTAGAAACAGAGTACGGGAAGTCAAGATATTGAAGTTTTAAAATCTGCAATTTTTCAAGGTTTTTCCACGAACGACAGCGCAATTTTATTTATTTATGTACTAGATGGAGGCTGAATTTGCCCCAAAAAATTACATATCTGAGTTTCTCGCACAGTTGCACCGAAGTTAAAAAAAAAAAACAGCCAAAACAAAATACGGGAAGTGAAGTTATGAGCCTTTTAAATTCAATAGTTTTTTAGGGTTTTTCTGGAAAACGCCGCGATTTTCTGCCATAATTTGTTGGGTTTTTTCGTGATGGTGGGGAAATTGTAGAGTTCATAAATTTTCATAGGGTGTGAAAATGGATATTTCTTTTCAAACCCTCAAATAAATTCTAAATATTACTGAATCATTCAAAGCCCAATTGTTTGTCACATTGAATGACAGATTGGATGACTTTGTAGATGGACTCATAGACGACCTCAATGATAGTTTTCGTAGTATTCAAGATTCATTCGATAGCATGAAGGAGATATTTCTTATGGAGTACCTCATGGATGAATATAATCAAGAAATATACGTTTGGTATGATTTTGAGGCCGATTGTGATGATTGATATATGGATAGTTGTCATTTCTAGGATGACAACCACTTCCATATTTTATTTGATGACTCTACTCCACCTTTTGTAGAGAACATCAATGTCCCACATCAAGATCTATTTATGATTACCAACATCCATCCTGCATATTCTACAATGATATTGTTCCTTCCAGATTCAACGTTGACCATTTCCCACTATGTGGCTGGATATTTTTATTTGGATCCACATGATAGGTGTCTGTATTTGGAACATCATTTTTAGTTGGATATTGGGTGATGATATCTTCTGTGTGGATTTCACATGAGAACTTCGACATGGGACCCTAGTTTACAATGGCGGTTGGACTACTTCAACATGGTGGCTTCCATTTCTCAATGGGACCCTGGTTCTCTATTCTACTTCAATAGTATGGCCCACACTTATCTATGGGACCCTAGTATATGGTTACACATTAAGTGTTGAGGAAAACACTTTCATAAGGGGGATGAAATGTAAGGTAGCTAGAGAGGTAGTGGGTGGGGACAGAGGGACCATAGTGATAATAGTGGAGGCCATTCAATGTAAGGTGGACTAGGTCCACTATGTTATTAAATAAGGCCCACTATGGTAGTTAGATATAATAAATGAGTAATTAGATATAATAAATATAAGAGGACTTCTTAGAAGGTTCTACTTCTAGAAGATTTCTCCTCTAGAATGTTCTTAGGTGATGGTAGCACTATATAAAGTGGTTCAGGAAATGTAATGGGATATGAAGAGAATTATTGTATTTGGACCAGTAGCTCAATAGGAGGATGCCCCTCGAAGAGGCAAGTGAACATGAGATGATCTCTTCCATAATAGGATCCATTATATGGTGTTTCCCTACCTCAAGGGTTTGATAGTAATAAAAGAGATTTTGCATATTGTTCTTGTATATCTATTGTGGTTCTTTTGTATTCGGTCTTTGGTTC
This sequence comes from Picea engelmannii, assembly GCA_009831015.1. Lineage (NCBI taxonomy): Eukaryota > Viridiplantae > Streptophyta > Pinopsida > Pinales > Pinaceae > Picea > Picea engelmannii. Next base: position 354,879 of record ML778982.1, read on the forward strand.
TTAACACATTCAATGTTCCAGTAAACCCATGTCAAAAGTCAAAATTCAAATTACAAGGAAAAATAACGGGGTGACATGTTGCACCTAATTGACAAACAAGTGGAAAAGGTACAATAGAAGTGGATGAATCACAGGTTGACAATGGTAGATAGTTGTTCCAATCAAGTGTTGACAAGTGACATTGGATATCCAATGAGAGGCCTCCACATGGAAAACCCTCATTGGACAATATTGGTTTATTTTGTATAAAATTTTGGGAGTCAATGGAGGTCGAACCCATGACCTCTAAGGTCTTAGCATACCTGCCACAACCAAGACACCACAAATTGGAACTTAATATATATATATATATATATATATATATATATATATATATATATATATATATATATATTAATGTAAGGTTTCATAAGAGAAGCCAAAGGGTTGGCGGCCTAAGACATCGACCCCTAGCCCTTGGTATTGATCTATACCATATAACTAACACCTGTTGATGGAGGGGGGCTCAACACATATTTTGCACATAGGTTATAACTATGTGTGTGTGTGTGTTATAACAAATAAAAAAATATACAATGTATAGGAATATCGATGGAAATGGAACCCCCGACCTGCCAACTTTAGAAAAGGTATAAACAAGCTCCACTATTCAACTATCCACCAATATTAGTTGGCTACAACTAAATTATAATTATAATTAAAGCAATCCAATCATTTCGGGATTTGGTTATAGAACCAATCAAATAACACTTAATGTATGCCATAAATTTTTGGAAGAAGGTTAGGGGTGTGACCTATTTAATGGTGTGCAATCCAACGAATTGTACACACAATTTCATGCATAAATTTTCCTCGTAATGCATGCCAAAGTTACAAGGAATTTAATTTAACACTATAAAGCATGGCAAGGTGTAGCTTGATGAAATTTCAAGTATTTTATATCAATTTTGCATAATGTTTTGCCAAGAATTCAATGGTGCGCTCTGTTTCTTCATTTTAACAATGGATTTTCAGAGTCTCTTAAAAATTGTATTTTTGTAATCCTATATTGTAATGTAATTTGGAATTTTCAGATGATGAAGAAAAATCATATTATTTAAAGGGACTTTGAAGACATAGTGATGTATGTCAACTATAAATGTATTTTTAGTTTTTAGTTTTTTTTTTTTCATCTCGTTTACATTTCAAGTTATTCATCAGTTTATGGGCTTATGGAGAAGTAAGATATTCATATGATATTTTGCAAACAGTCAAGCGATATTCTATTTCTTGAATATGGTTAGATGTTTATGTGTATTTAAGAAGTAATTGGCATATAAGGATTTTCGGACTAAATTGGTATTCGAGTTTTAATAATATTTCGAACCAAGTTGGTATCATAACTCATTTTGTATTTTAATATCATATGGTATCATAGATGGTTTTGACACTTATTTTCCATTGAATGCTTATGAGGTCCAAATATAAGTGAGGTGAAGGCAATCTTGCAAGTTATAACCTTCAAATTTATTTAAGGAGCCTCACTCGAAGAGAATAAATGGAGCATGAAGGTGTTTTTTATGAGTTTGATAATAATTTTTGAAGGATGTTACTTAAGATAAAAAAATATGGTTAAGGATTTGTGGGAAGACCTAAAAAGAAGGAGAGAAACTAGTCATCAAAATCAAGGTGGTCGAGTTGAAACAATGGTAAAAACTAAAGCATTTGAAGGAGGAGAAGGTGAACAAAATCTAGAGCATCCTTCATCCCCATCCTCCTCCTCCTCCTCCTCATCATCATCATATTCCAATGAAAGTGAACATTCTTCTCATAAGAGGAAGAAGCATTCCAAGAATTCTTATCATTCTCATGATCTGCCTTTGTTAAAGCTAGATGTAATGTTTGATTTACCTACTTATGATGGAGAGTTGAATGTAGAGAAGTTGGATAATTGGGTCAAGCAGATTGAAGTGTATTGCAAGGTACACAAAATCCTATAGGACACTTCAAGAACACAATTGGATACTCTTTGCCTAAGTGACATAGCTTTGATATGGTGGGAGAGTTGGACACATGCTAATCTTATTCAACATGGTAAAATCATTTCTTGATGGACTGAGTTTTTTGCTCCATTCATAAATAATTTTTCTCCATTAGCTTACATTCAAACATCAATGATTTATTGGCAACATATAAGACAAGGAAAAAAGAAGAATGTTCAAGCTTGTGCACAGGAATTTAAGAATAAGGCATTGTCTTTGGGAATTCCATTACATAGTCCCAAGACTCTTCTAAAGTATATTAGTGGTATGCACTCATATCTTCACCATACTATATTGATGTTCAATCCTACTAATAAATTGATGAAGTTTCACTACAAGCTACACATCTTTAAGCCAACAAAGGAAAACAAGTTGAGGATGTTTTATAGGAGCCACATGAATTCAAGGAGTAATTGAAGGGAAAATGGGAGAGTAAGAAGAAAACTATAGTAAAGAAGGATGAAGAGAAAAATACTACATTCTCTCACTATGAGAAGAAATGAAATGACGAGAAACATTGTTTGAAGCTACATCCAAAATTAAATCTAGAGTGGGATCGGCCTAAGAAGGGTAAACCGAAGAGCATGACCATGATGCATGATCTTGGATCACATTCCGAAGATGGAACTAAGGTTACAACCATGGGAATCAAAGTTAAATCTATTGTTGCAAGTTTCAGTTCACGTACTTCTTCTACAAAGTCTAAAGTAATCCTTGATGGAAGGAAATGAAAAGGAAAATTTCAATTACGAGTTATCTTAGAGAACACTAAGATTAATACACTTTTTGATAGTGGATCAAAAGTGAATCTTATTTCATAGCAACTCGTTCAGAAGTTGGGATTGGAAACTAGGCCTCATTCGAGATCATATCATTTGGGTTGGATTTGTAATAATGCTCATGTATAGGGAACTAAGAAGTGCAAGTTACAGTTCACGATCACATCCAATTTTATTGGTGAGGTAGAGTTATACATTGTTCAACTCAACATTTACGATATGGTTTTGGAAAGTACATACTTGTATGAGAGGAAGGCCATTTTATACATGGGATTGAATTTCTTGTGATATCTCTTTAGATGAAGATGGGATTGAATTAATTGTGATATCTCCTTAGATGAAGACAAATTTGACAGTTGACACTACAGGAAACATGCTAGCTAAAGATAGTATTCAATATCTAGGTTTACAACCACCAGTTTAAAGAAACAAAGTTCCTTTGGTTGGTGTTTTTCCTGTTAAGAAGGGCAGATATGTTGATGGTTCATTATCTTTCACATTTGAATATTAAATTATGTTTTACATTTTATTACTAATGAGTAGAATATGATTTACTACTTCAATACTGAATGGAAGAGTTTGTGAATTTAAGGGAATGGTTAACTTGGTCAACAATGTCTTTTCAGTCTTCATTATGGTTTTGATGAGTCAAGTGCTCGTTATCTAAGAATGATGGATGGATGATACTAGAAAAGTGAGGTGAAAGCATTCTCACTTTATTTCTAAATAATCCACACATTTGGAGGTCCAAAAGTCCTCCAATGGGGAGGTGTGATTCAGGAGGATCTAAGGAATTCTTATAGAGGTCCAAGAGGATATGGAATTCTCACAAAGGTCCAAGGGGATCCAAAAAATTTCAAAATTCAATCATCTCAAAATTTCATAAAAGGACATTATTGCGTAGAGTTGATCGTCATATTTTTAATGGTGAAAACAACAAGTCACACCGAGTTTTTATGTAAAATTTATAAGCAATCAAAGTTCTAGTCAACCGAGGTCAAATGTCAAAAGTCAAAGTACAAGGGTAAAGATTAGGGTGACATGTGGTCCCTAATTGGCAGGTGATTGTGAAAGGTACAACACAAGTGGACAAATTTCATTTTGAAAATTATCATATAGGTGGCACAATAAAGTGTTCACAAGTGGCATTGGATATCCAATGAGAGGTTTCCACGTGGAAGCCCCTCATTGGCCAATACTGATTTATGTTGTATAATTTTTTTGGAGTCAATAGGGCTCCCAAGGTCTTAGCATACATGCCACAACTAGCACACCACACATTCGAACTTAATATCTATATGGACAAATATATATACATGTTAGTGTTAGGCTTCATATGGGTGGCCAAAGGGTCAAGGGCTTAGGCCATCAAACCTTGGCCCTTGGTATTGAACTATATCATATAAACACCACATGTTCATGGAGGGGAGTCAATACATATTTCGTGCGGAGGTTGTAACTATGTATATATATATATATAACATATAGTTATATATGTTATAAAAAATAACAAAATCCACGATGTATATGGCGATCTATGGGAATGGAGCCCCCGACTCGCCAACTTTAGAAAAGGCCTAAAAAACCTCCGCTAACCGACTGCCCTCCAATATTAGTTGCTTAAAACTACATTCTAATTATAATTAAACCCATCCACTAATTTCAGGATTTGGTTACAGAACCAACCAAATCACACTAAATGTATGCCATAAATTTCAGAAAGAAGGTTAGGGGCACACCTTATTTAATGATGCGCAAAACAACACATTGTACACACAATTTCAGGAATAGTTTTTCCTCATAATGCATATCAAGGAAACAAGTCACTCGAGGTAACACCATAAAGCATGTCAATGGGTACCTCGACATAATTTCAAGGGTTTTATATCAATTTTACATTATTTTTTGCGAGGAATTTAACAGTGCACTCTGTTTTTGCATTTGAACATTGGATTTTTGGATTGTCTTCAAAATTGTGTTTTTGTAAGCCTATATTGTAATGTAATTTGGAATTTTTAGATGATAAAGAATAATCATACTATTAAAGGGACATTGGAGATGTAGTGATGTATGCCAATTATACATGTATTTTGAGTTCTTTTATTTTATGTTGTCATCTCATATACATTTAAACTTATTCATCAACTTATGGGTTTATGGACAAGTAAGACATTCACATGATATTTTTCAAATAGTCAAGCGATCTTCAATTTCCTGAATCTGATTGGATGTTTATGTGTATTTAGGAATTAACTGGTATCTAAGTATTTTCGAGTTGAATTGGTATCATAGTTTTATTGATATTTCGAACCAATTTGGTATTAAAACTCGTTTGGTATTTTCGGATCAACAAAGAACACGACAAAGATAATGCACAATCGAAAATAGTAGAAAACCAAAAACCAAAAACATAAACCGAAATAAAAAAATGAAATATTATATTTGGAAAAATTTAAAACACTCTATTTGATATTTATATCTCTGGATTTGACTAAGTTAGTCGTATCTTGAGAAAACAAAAACATTTTCGAGTGAAACAAAAAATGTTGCTCATTGTAACAAGCACTCTATATGCAATGGAATAGTCCTATCATCCCATAAATGTACATAAATGGAAGAAACCATAGATGAGGAAATATGGCTTCATGATCTCAGTCTACAATGAGAACGGGTCTTCACATATGCTCTAATACCATGTTTGACAACAAAGGTATTCAAAGAGAGGCTGAACACCTTCAGTACCCACTTACACAACTAGATAAAAAATCAAGACATCTATTTTTTGACATGGTAAAAACCCTATAAGGAAACATCCACAACCCCAACCAATGTGGCCACTTGGAGCAATTTATTAATGCAAAACTTTACAGAGAGATTTACAAGATATTTTCTCATAATCGATCATCAAAAAAATAACCCTCCATGCTCTTTAAATAAAGATCATCGACCAATCGAATGTTAATCCACAAATTAATGTAGTCGTTAAGACCGAGGAGAATATGAACCATCATATCACTCTATGTTGGGAAAATATCATGACCATCGAATTATGTAACTACAAATGCATACTAGTGCATACTAAATAAACACACTTAGAAGCACACTTTTACCTAATGACACATTAGACCAATTTGACCTTAACTAACTCCTAAGTTTCTAAATATCTTAACAAACTGGTCTATACATATGTCAATCTTCCACTTTTACATACATTTATTTATTATTTTTAGTTGATATATGAGCATATAACAACATTCCTAAATCCAAATCCTTTTTCCATCTCAATAAGTGAGGAATACATTTATTTATTATTTTTAGCTGATATATAAACCTATAACATCTTTATTAAATCCAAATCATTTTTCCATCCAAAGAAGTGAGGAATACATTTAGAAATACTTTTTAAAATTTCAATTTAGGATTTTTTTTTTTCAAAATGTAAAGTTTAAATAAAGAATTCAACAATGTATGATTTCTTATGTATTCATCTTTCTTTGTTGATGTCATCACTCATTCTCAGTTTTTTTCTCCTATCTTATTTGGCTTGCTCTTACTAAGTTGTTCCTTTTTAGTGAGTGTTTTATTTAAACACTCAACTTCTCCATTTGCTTGTGAGTGGTATGGGGATATTTTTCTATGATTTATCATAAACTTATGTTATAACTTCTATGGGTGGAAACTTACATTAAAACTTCTATGGTGTTGATCACTAATTATTTCAATTATTTTTATTGTTAGGGGTAACCAAATCTAGGGATGTTGTTTTGTATAGGAACTTTTCCACCACATATTTAGTGCAATAGTCAATTGGCTATGCTTTATCTAGACAATTGTCAATTGGATCTACTTTATCCTATTTCGTTAAATATTCTACTTGATGATGTATTCAACACAAATTGTTTTTCCTTTTTGTATAAAATGGTCTTATGAAGTCCATTACCAAGGTATCAAATGGAAGACTTGGATTGATGGACTACAAAGGCATTTCATCTATGTGTTTCTCCATTTCCAATTCCATGTCTCTTTTGTTTGTTATAAGCATCATTGTGAGAAAGGAGGGAAACAAACTTTGGGAATTAGATATATTGGGCTAGTTGAGGTCAAGAGAGTGTCATTTTGAGTGATTTTATGATGGATGATGAATAATATGGAGAGGGCATAGCATTTATCAAAATTTTGAATTACCACTGATAGAATAAGTCCAAGAACATAGTGATAGCATAAGAGTGGTACTTGTGAAAACATATTGTAGACCCATACCCTTCTATATGTAATCAAAAATCTGAATGAGAGTGAGTAGACATTTTATGCATATTCTGTGGTTCTTTGAGATTGTCTTGAGTATAATTTTGTGGTTTTCTTGCATCACATATTTGTGGATTGAATCTTGCATGTTAAATTTAATTAGGGTTCACAACCTACTATTGTTGTATCACAATATAATAATCCATTCTCCATTATTGAAGGCATGCGTTGACCATAAGAGGCCTCCAAAAAAATTGATAACCAATGCGATTGATACTAGGTGATCCAGATTGTATAGTTAAAAGAGGAGTAACTGTGGAAGGGAATGGTGCTTGATCCTTAGAAAATTTTGAACAAATTAGCTATGTCATTCCTTAAAATAATAAGGATTTCCCGAGGTTGATCGAAGCCTAACTAGAGATGGGAGGAGACATACATTGATAATGTCAAGAACAAACAAAAACTATTTAATAATGAATGGAATGGGGTAGGAATGGGTGATTGTGCTCATGATGGAATGGGATGTGAACCAACAGATGAGGAATGGTGCTTTAAGGTCGTTAGAAAGAGAACCATATATCATAAGAAAGGGGTCGTCATTAAGAGTGCATAGTTAGAGAGACCCTCACAAACTCGTACACAAGAACCATTCTACCATATGTATTACTAGATGACACACCAATAATATTAGTTGGAATGACATGTATGTGTTCCAACGAATCATTAAATATCATGCTTCTGTCATCTCTTCAAAATCACATGGATAACTTATAATATACCAATTTGATAAAATAATAACTCTACCTTATGAGTGTGAGAATTAAATATTGATGAGCTTCATCTATGAGTGTGCGAATTAAATATTAATGAGCTACCACTGTCCCTTAATTTGACACATGGAATAATAGGCTCAATGAATGTGAAGGGAATATTAATGTACTTGAACAAAATATCAACATAAAGATATTCCACTATAATAACATAACATGCAATTTCACATAAATAACAATTAAAAAAAAGGAATAACCACATAAATTGATCACCCTTTCATTAATTATAAGCATAAAAGTAAAGTTTTTTACTTTCAAAAAAAATTCTACATTAATAAAAAATTACTCTTTATTTTTTAAAACTATATTATTTCTCTTAATCTTGATAACATAAATTGATAATTTTAAATTTATACTTTCTAAGCATCTGCAACTAAAAGACATCGGAAATTTAAATAATCGATACATATTTAAAATAGATATATAATGATAAATTGATACATCGTGTGAAACGAAAAGTTTCCAGGCGAGGCTCGTCGATTTGGTGAACAAAATGATAAATTGAATACACGACATGATTGTATTATTTTATGTGATGTGTCTGTTTATTCGAGGACAGAGTGCATATCACATTTTTGTTGCTTTCAGTAGAACCAAACATGGGTGCACTCGCATGCTCCAAGCTCCAGCAAAAATGGAATGTACCGAGAATCCTTAAGAAAAGATCGATTGATCTTGCCCGGCAAATAGTGTAAACATTAGAAGACAAAATAATTTTCCATCATTAGAATCTAAATGGAGGAACACTCAGGAACCATTAGAATCTAAATGTGGACGGAAAGACAAAACTCTTTGTCTTGTCACGAGGGAGAATTCCAGAGAGCACTGTGTAGTCATGACTTGACGTGATTAGACAGCGAAGGCTGAAGAAAAGATCAGCTCAAGTACCGATAATGGAATGTACCGATAATCCTTAAGAAAAGATCGATTGATCTTGCCCGGCAAATAGTGTAAACATTTGAAGACAAAATAATTTTCCATCATTAGAATCTAAATGGAGGAACACTCAGTAACCATTAGAATTTAATAATGGACAGAAAGACAAAACTCTTGGTCTTGTCATGAAGGAGAATTCCAGAGAGCATTGTCTAGTCATGACTTGACCTGATTAGACAGCGAAGGCTGAAGAAATTTAGTCATTGTCTAGTAAATAGCAACACGTCATTACAATTTGGTGTTGTATGGATAAAAATATATTAAATCCATTATGAAGCATGTTTGGTGTTTGATTCATTATGAAGCATGTTTGATTCATTATGAAGTTTTGATTTCGTTTATTTTTAAGATTTCTCAATATGCATTGTAATATTTTTTAGGTTTAAAATATTTTATTTATCTGATTGGCGAATTTAACAAGTTACATAAACTACTAAATGTTCATAAAATTGAATACGGCTTTCTTTGTGTTTTGAGACTACAGTTTTTAAGTTTGAAATATTTAATTTATCTTGTTGCTAAATTTAAAGTCTTATATAAACTATTCAAATCATGATAAAATAGAATATTTTTTCCCTTCTGTTTTGAAAGTTGCTCGTGATGTCCTGTGAGGAAAGTTTCCAGGATTAATTGGAAAATTCAGTGTTATTGAGTTCTCTTGAAGTTTAAGTTTAATTGTTTATACATTGAACAATCTACTATC
>ML778982.1:365596-403828 GCA_009831015.1 Picea engelmannii
CTAGATTAGCTTAGAAATTTTATTTCTGACCTATTCTTCCTTTCATTTGGTATAAAAGCTTGATCACCTCAATTCCAAGGTGTTAGGGACAAGGTTTCTTGATCTAATCATTGTTGGAGTGGTAGCTTGCCCACAAGGAAATTCTGTTGCAGGTAAATGACAAGTTTATCTAGAATATAAATGGAGAAGTTTAATTGCAGTAACTTTGAGTTGTAGAATCTCAAGATGGGGGATATTCTCATAGTTCAAGATCAATGGGTTATAGTGTCTAGAACCAAACCCATTGTTATAATAAATTAAGAGTTGATGGTGTTGAGAGAAAGCAAAGAAGCCTTATTAGAAATTGTTTTCCCTGTTTGGTATTATTGAAATTTTTTGAAGAAAAAATTGCACTATATATATGGAAGAATTTGAGGGATTTGAATGAGGCTAAATCCTTGGTTAATAAACATTTTCTGTGGAAAATTTTGTTTTCCTTGAGAATGGGTGATGGTGATTTTGTAGGTGAGCACACAAATTCATTTAATACTAGTGTGACCTAGTTCATTTTAGTTAAAGTTGTAACATCATGGTCTTGTGCATTGAGCGGACTTTTTCTTTGAGGACACTTGCTCGCAAGTGATCTAGATTTTGTGCTATTAAAACATTGATTTTGATTATGAGGCTTTATGAATTGATGACATGTTGTTTTACTACATTGACATAGACATGTGCTATTGACTTGATTTTACTGAGTGTGCAGGATCTTGGACCTCGAGGATGCAGAGGCATTGATGGAACCCCTTGGACTCCAGATCGAGTCGGGGAGTGTACCATTGGGGTTTGATTTTTTTATAGGTGATATTAGTGCATTTGATTAGATGATATGATTATGGATATATTGTTGACATGATTCGTTGATGATGTAGGCTGATGATAGCTTGTCGACCAGACTCAGATGTGAAGTAGAGGTGTCACGCATGACCACCAAAGATGTTGAGGGAGAGGTGTGGACAACAACCCTGCCAAAACCTACTAGAACTCCTGCTATGCTTCGCTTGTAGTTGTAACGAAGGGGGCCTCACATATGGTATGAGAGTAGGTTCAACCCACGACTTGGGATCACTATGACTTTCGTTGATATGATTTGATTATAATGTTTCTAATTGAGTTGACTTGTATTCATGTAGGTTATCATGGTTGGAGGACGCTATGGAGGCAGATGATGGGGTGCTAGGGGAGGAGGCACAACGCTTCCAGTGGCATCCATGCTTGAGGGGTCTAACCCCCAAGGAGATGAATAGGTTGTCAGGAAAGAGAAGATAGAAGTTGGTGATGTGGTCGGAATGATGAGATCATTTCAGTGCATATTTGAGGCATTGATCAACCGTTTGGACAGAGATGAGGCCAGAGCCTCAATACCCCCTGAGGGTATATCGTACGCTTCAGTTGGTACTGGTAGCATTCACCGTGAATTCGAGAAGGTCAAATTTCCCAAGTTCTTTGGTGCCCTTGACGACACAGCCGTTGAGGCATGATTGGAGAATATGGCGACGTGTTTTTCACTTCGCTACTATACCTCCAACATAAAGGTCCGTATGGCGGTCTTTTAGATAAAAGGGAGTTCTCTTCTATGGTGGAAAACACTCCTACTGCAGCTGAACATGGTCGTCGAAGATGTGTCATGGGAACTATTCGAGGAACGATTCTAAGAGAGATACCTATCAAAGGAATTCATTGAGTGTCATCTTAATAAGTTCAACGCCTTATGACAGGGCGGTCGTATGGTTACCGAGTATGAGGCTTGTTTTATGGAGTTGCTCTAGTATGCTCTGCATCTTAACACTAAGAAACTCAAGGTCAACAGGTTCGTGTTCGGCCTTAATGAACAAAGTTTAGGATTATGATGCGTCAAACCTTGCATGATACCGTCTAGAAGGCCCTCATAACAGAGGAGGATCTTATCAGCGGGGGTCAGAGAAGGACTCCAACAAGACTAGCAGGGCAGGTGTTTTCTAGTGCACAGCAGCATCAGACACCGACCAGACATACGCCAGGATATCATGGCTTCCAGAGGGGATCCACCTTCACTACACCTCGGTGACCGGTACCCCAGCAGCGGACACCTTATCGTGGACCACAACATCAACAACTATGTCGATAACAACAACCACAGTTTATGCTTGTTCAACAGAACAAACCATGATTCCAGGCTGGTGGGTTGTCATCTTCTACTTCGGGTACTAGGAATACTATAACGAAGAAGGGGTGTTGGACGTGTGGGGAGACACACTACTAGTGCGACTGCCCTGTGGAGAGGACTAGAGCATCTGGATCAGCCGGACCCACTACTGTGGGATGTTTGGGAAAGGACCATCGAATTCATGCAGTGGTGAATAACTGCCAGGTAGAGCATCAGTCGACTGTGCTCGAGATGACAGGTACCATCGCTGACCAAATGCTTAGTATTTTTATAGATCTCGGTGCTACCAAGAGTTTCATTTCTGGTGCAACTCTTAAAAGGATTAAGGTAAAGGCAGTCGAACAAGATGAGTTTATCTTTATAGAGATGGCTTCGAGAGGCAAACAAAAGGTTGGAGGAAAGATTATGGGCTGTATACTTAACCTGGAAGAGTTTGTCACTAGGGCCAACATGTACGTCATGATCTTAGGATTTTATGATGTCGTGATCGGTATGGACTAGTTGGAATTGCATGAGGTGATACTCAACTGTAAGATGAAACGTATGATCTTGATTGATGACGAGGGACAAAGATATGTGATTGTAGGACAGAGTCAGGGAGTTTCCCCGAGGTTCATCTCTTCCTTACAGCTTCAAAAGAGCATGCGCAAGGGATGTAATCTTTATGTGATCCTTGCGTTAAACGAGAAGGGAGTAGTGGAAAGTCTAGAACACCTTCCTGTGGTGAGAGAGTTTGTAGACATATTTCCGGAGGAGTTACCTGCGATCCCTTTGGAGAGGGAGTTAGAGTTTATCGTAGACCTAAAACCGGGGACTAAACTGATAGTGATAATGCCTTATCGGATGTCGACCCTGGAGTTATAGGAGTTGAGAATGCAATTGAAGGAGTTTCTAGACCTGGGACTGATACGTCCAAGTGTGTCATCGTGGGGTGCACCTATTATTTTCATACGAAAGAATGATGGGTTGTGGAGGCTTTGCATTGACTATCATCAATTGAATAAGGCAATGATCAAGAATCAATATCTGTTTCTGAGGATTGATGATTTGTTCGATCAAATGAAGGGCATGACGATATTCTCAAAGATTGATTTATGATCAGGATGACACCAGTCATGGATTAAGGAGGATGACATCCCTAAGACCACCTTTAAGATGAGGTTTGGACATTACGAGTTTACTATTTTACCATTTGTACTAATGAACACCCCAGGGGTATTCATGAGTTTGATGAATGGCATGTTCCGCGAGTACTTGGACAAGTTCTTCCAAGTATTCATTGACAATATTTTGATTTACTCTCGGACGATGGAAGAGCATGACGAGCACTTGTGCTTGGTACTACAGTGTTTGCGACAACACAAACTGTATGGGAAGTTGTCCAAATGCTCATTTTATACATTATACAATCTACTATCAAATTTCAAACTTTATTTTAATTGACAAATCATATTTTTTCTAATATGAATTTGTTTTTTCCAAATAATAATTTGATTGTTTTTCTGTATCCATAACTGGCTCAAATAGTGCATATCCAGCAATAATGGATAAGAGAGGAAAACTCCCGTCCAATAAGAACTGTGAAATTGTGTTCCTTAAGATAATTCTATTCATATGAGATTCATAAATATAATTTGATTGTTCTATATGCATGATTGTAACAAATAGTATATCATAACTCTTAGTGGATAAGAGAACAACTCCTGACAATTTTTGTTTTGTTAAAAAAAAATGTGAAATTGCTTACAGATAGTAGTGGACGAAAGATCATGCATGGCATCCCTTACATTAGTTCAATGTAAGAGATGTTATAAATTATATGTTCTGAAGATATTGATAATCTACATGGTTCTTTTAATGGGAATTCAATAAACCTATGGTTTTTTTTGAAAAATATTTCTAATTTAGATAACATATATAAAAGTATTAATATTATTACATAATTATTAAATAATATAATTTATCTTAATTCTTAATCTATTATGCACTTGAGAAGAGAAGAGAATAAGTGCAGTACATTCATTGAGAATGAATGAGAACATGAATAAAATAAGTTTGAGATTGTAAACTTGTAGTGTTTTAATTGAGCATAGAATACTTGTAATGTTGTAGTATACATGAATAGTAAATCATAAATGGTTTATGGTTTTACTATGCCTGTTTATTAAGTTATAGGGTTGGAGGAAACCATAGAGAGTGACTTTTATGTTAATGTTATGGTGCCAAAATTTAAATCTTCTTGTTTATGGTTTGTTGTTTATTTAATTTGTGCAACTATTAGATTTTTAGTTGATGCACATTTTTCTCTCCTAGATTAGCTTAGAAATTTTATTTCTGACCTATTCTTCCTTTCATTTGGTATAAAAGCTTGATCACCTCAATTCCAAGGTGTTAGGGACAAGGTTTCTTGATCTAATCATTGTTGGAGTGGTAGCTTGCCCACAAGGAAATTTTGTTGCAGGTAAATGACAAGTTTATCTAGAATATAAATGGAGAAGTTTAATTGCAGTAACTTTGAGTTGTAGAATCTCAATATGGGGAATATTCTCATAGTTTAAGATCAATGGGTTGTAGTGTCTAGAACCAAACCCATTGTTATAATAAATTAAGAGTTGATGGTGTTGAGAGAAAGGAAAGAAGCCTTATTAGAAATTGTTTTCCCTGTTTGGTATTATTGAAATTTTTTGAAGAAAAAATTGCACTATATGTATGGAAGAATTTGAGGGATTTGAATGAGGCTAAATCCTTGGTTAATAAACATTTTCTGTGGAAAATTTTGTTTTCCTTGAGAATGGGTGATGGTGATTTTGTAGGTGAGCACACAAATTCATTTAATACTAGTGCGACCTAGTTCATTTTAGTTAAAGTTGTAACATCATGCTCTTGCGCATTGAGCGGACTTATTCTTTGAGGACACTTGCTCGCAAGTGATCTAGATTTTGTGCTATTAAAACATTGATTTTGATTATGAGGCTTTATCAATTGATGACATGTTGTTTTACTACATTGACATAGACATGTGCTATTGACTTGATTTTACTAAGTGTGCAGGATCTTGGACCTCGAGGATGCAGAGGCATTGATGGAACCCCTTGGACTCCAGATCGAGTCAGGGAGTGTACCATTGGGGTTTGATTTTTTTATAGGTGATATTAGTGCATTTGATTAGATGATATGATTATGGATATATTGCTGACATGATTCGTTGATGATGTAGGCTGATGATAGCTTGTCGACCAGAATCAGATGTGAAGTAGAGGTGTCACGCATGACCACTAGAGATGTTGAGGGAGAGGTGTGGACAACAACCCTGCCACAACCTACTAGAACTCCTGCTATGCTTCGCTTGTAGTCGTAATGAAGGGGGCATCACATATGGTATCAGAGTAGGTTCAACCCACAACTTGGGATCGCTATGACTTTCGTTGATATGATTTGATTATAATGTTTCTAATTGAGTTGACTTGTATTCATGTAGGTTATCATGGTTGGAGGATGCTATGGAGGCAGATGATGGGGTTCTAGGGGAGGAGGCACGACGCTTCCAGTAGAATCCATGCTTGAGGGGTCTAACCCCCAAGGAGATGAATAGGTTGTCGGGAAAGAGAAGATAGAAGTTGGTGATGTGGTCGGAATGATGAGATCATTTCAGTGCATATTTGAGGCATTGATCAAACGTTTGGAAAGAGATGAGGCCAGAGCCTCAATACCCCCTGAGGGTATATCGTACGCTTCAGTTGGTACTGGTAGCATTCACCGTGAATTCGAGAAGGTCAAATTTCCCAAGTTCTTTGGTGCCCCGGATGACACAACCGTTGAGGCATGGTTGGAGAATATGGCGACGTGTTTTTCACTTCGCTACTATACCTCCAACAAAAGGGTCTGTATGGCGGTCTTTTAGCTAAAAGGGAGTTCTCTTCTATGGTGGAAAACACTCCTACCGCAGCTGAACATGGTCGTCGAAGATGTGTCATGGTAACTATTCGAGGAACGATTCTAAGAGAGATACCTATCAAAGGAATTCATTGAGCGTCAGCTTAATAAGTTCAACACCTTATGACAGGGCGGTCGTATGGTTACCGAGTATGAGGCTTGTTTTATGGAGTTGCTCTAGTATGCTCTGCATCTTAACACTAAGAAACTCAAGGTCAACAGGTTCATGTTCGGCCTTAATGAAAACATACGTGCAAAGGTTAGGATTATGATGCATCAAACCTTGCATGATACCGTCTAGAAGGCCCTCATAACAGAGGAGGATCTTATCAGCGGGGGTCAGAGAAGGACTCCAACAAGACTAGCAGGGCAAGTGTTTTCTAGTGCAGAGCAGCATCAGACACCGACCAGACATACGCCAGGATATCATGGCTTCCAGAGGGGATCCACCTTCACTACACCTCGGTGACCGGTACCCCAGCAACGGACACCTTATCGGGGACCACAACATCGACAACTATGTCGATAACAACAACCACAGTTTATGCTTGTTCAATAGAACAAACCATGATTCCAGGCTAGTGGGTTGTCATCTTCTACTTCGGGTACTAGGACTACTATAATGAAGAAGGGGTGTTGGACGTGTGGGGAGACACACTACCAGTGCGACTGCCCTGTGGAGAGGACTAGAGCATCTGGATCAGCCGGACCCACTACTGTGGGATGTTTGGGAAAGGACCATCGAATTCATGGAATGGTGAATAACCGCCAGGTAGAGCATCAGTCAACTGTGCTCGAGATGATAGGTACCATCACTGACCAAATGCTTAGTATTTTTATAGATCTCGGTGCTACCAAGAGTTTCATTTCTGGTGCAACTCTTAAAAGGATTAAGGTAAAGGCAGTCGAACAAGATGAGTTTAGCTTTATAGAGATGGCTTCGAGAGGAAAAAAAAAGGTTGGAGGAAAGGTTATGGGCTGTATACTTAACCTGGAAGAGTTTGTCACTAGGGCCAACATGTACGTCATGATCTTAGGATTTTATGATGTCGTGATCGGTATGGACTGGTTGGAATTGCATGAGGTGATACTCAACTGTAAGATGAAATGATTGATCTTGATTGATGACGAGGGACAGAGATATGTGATTGTAGGCCAGAGTCAGGGAGTTTTCCCGAGGTTCATCTCTTCCTTGCAGCTTCAGAAGAGCATGCGCAAGGGATGTAATCTTTATGTGATCCTTGCGTTAAACGAGAAGGGAGTAGTGGAAATTCTAGAACACCTTCCTGTGGTGAGAGAGTTTGTAGACATATTTCCGGAGGAGTTACCTGCGATGCCTTTGGAGAGGGAATTAGAGTTTATCGTAGACCTAAAACCGGGGACTGAACTGATAGCGATAATGCCTTATCGGATGTCGACCCTGGAGTTATAGGAGTTGAGAATGCAATTGAAGGAGTTTCTAGACATGGGACTGATACGTCCAAGTGTGTCATCGTGGGGTGCGCCTATTATTTTCATACGAAAGAATGATGGGTTGTGGAGGCTTTGCATTGACTACCATCAATTGAATAAGGCAATGATCAAGAATCAATATCTGTTTCCGAGGATTGATGATCTGTTCGATCAAATGAAGGGCATGACGATATTCTCAAAGATTGATTTATGATCAGGATGCCACCAGTCATGGATTAAGGAGGATGACATCCCTAAGACCACCTTTAAGATGAGGTTTGGACATTAAGAGTTTACTATTTTACCATTTGTACTAATGAACGCCCCAGGGGTATTCATGAGTTTGATGAATGGCGTGTTCCGCGAGTACTTGGACAAGTTCGTCCAAGTATTCATTGACAATATTTTGATTTAATCTCGGAGGACGGAAGAGCATGACGAGCACTTGTGCTTGGTACTACAGTGTTTGCGACAACACAAACTGTATGGGAAGTTGTCCAAATGCTCATTTTATCAATCAAGGATTCACTACTTGGGGCATGTCATCTCCGACGAAGGTATCGTCATGGATCCAACAAAGGTCGAGGCTATTATGGAATGTCTTGCATTGATGAATGTCCCAGAAGTGCGTAGCTTCATGGGTTTAGCAAGATTTTCAAATATAGAAAATCCTTGTACTATAGACTCTTCGTCGAGGGATTTTTGAAAATAGAAAATCCAATCACGAAATTGCAAAATAAAAATAATAAGTTTGTTTGGACCAAGAAATGCACAGAAGCATTTCGGAGGATCAAGGAGTTGTTGACGACAACACCGATACTAAAGGTCCTTGGCATGGACGCAGACTTCTTGGTATGCACTGACACATCCAATGAAGGCTTAGGCGGAGTCTTGATGCAAGATGGTCGAGTTATTTCTTACATCTCGAGGAAACTGAGAAGGCATGAGGAGAACTATGCGATGCACGATTTGGAGTTGTTAGCCATCATATATGCCTTGAAGGTTTGGAGACACTACCTCGATAGACTAAAATTTGAACTAAAGACTGACCACTATGGAATACGACACATCTTTATGCAAACCAACCTGAACATGCGACAATGATGTTGGTCAGAATTTCTTAGCGAGTATGACTTTGAGATTACTTACATAAAAGGAACAGTGAACCGGGTGGCAGATGCATTGAGTCAGAGACCACACATCTTTTCGGTGTTGCCTCTTCAGATGAATCTACATGAAAATATTCTAAATTTATAGTGTGACGATGACTGGTACAAGGAGGTCGAGGGTTTTATCAGACAAAGCATGATGATGGTACCAAGATTTGAAGGATTTATGTTTGACGACGATGGTTTATTGAGGTTTAAAAATCAGATTTATGTACCACCAAACGTCGAGTTGAGGAGCTTGATCCTAAATGAGGCTCATAGAGCAGTGTACATGGCTCACCTAGGAGTCACGAAGATGAGGGCAGACCTTAAACCTTTATTCTTCTAGAAGGGAATGAAGGTAGATATAGTCAACTATGTGGCCAGATGTCTAGAATGTCAGCAGGTGAAGGCTGAACATAGACATCCAACAAGATTACTACAGCCACACATTGTTCTAGAATTGAAATGGGAGGTTATTTCAATGGATTTTATTGTTGGATTGCCACTGATAAAAAAATGAAGGTATTACTGATAAATTGAAAGTTAGTTTAATGTACTTTTTGCATCGGATCGTTAAGAATGCGAAATACATAAACTTATCATCTTGTTTGCAAAATATCAAATGTGACTTTTACTTGATGCTTATTAATGAATAAAGAGATCAACCATTAATATCCATGCTGCAAATGAAGAGAATAGAACAACAAAACAGAAAGAGAAATAGAGACAAGAGGTTGATAACGAAGTTCACCAATCAGTGGCTACGTCTCCAGGCTCGCTTCCAAGTGGAGGACCTCTTTATTGCTTTTTAAAATGCTCAAAGTTCTCTTACATAGGATCTTTTCTATTACATAATGTTCTTCAGATCTGCTATGCAAGACCTCCTTTCTCAGATTCAAGCATGCTCCATCAAATTCCTCTAAAAAACATGGCAAAAATGCCCCTCAAAACATGAGAAAAGGCCAAAATTTACAAACTGCCCCTTCAAAACCCTGCATCAAAAAAAAGTCACATTTGATATTCCGCAAACAAGATGATAATTTTATTTATTTCACATTCTTAATGATCCGATGCAAAAATTACAATGAAATAACTTACAATTTATCAGTAATACCTTTGTTTTTGGATAAAGTTTATGGTATTAGAGCGACGAGCTGGTCACAATGGAATTGGTTTCATCCAATTCTAAGAACTTTGATTTTTGAGCATTTTTTGATCCCAGGGAGCCTCCTGGATCATTCCTCCCCACTTTGGAAGCTTTTGGACCACCAAAATTCTTCTTTTAGTCAAGTAAGCAGTTAGGGTACTGCCTCCCCATTTTGTCCTGTATCATTCATCCTCTCTGCTGGGATAATGATCACGTGAGTAATCACAACAAACATGAAAATTGGGATAGCATTGTTTATCAAAGTAATCATTTCATTTATCGCACAATCATCTACATTCTTTGTCGCACATTGCAGCCATACACCACTGAACAAAAACAAACTAATAAACAATACTGAGTATGCAAATGAAAATGACAAAACATGCTTCCCCTTTTGAATAGGAACAATAATCAAATTATGTAGCTGAACCTTATGTTGTACCTTCGGTGACACTTCATGATTGTTTGAAACATATGGAATCATCTCATGTTTAGCATCACTAACTTTATGTTTTGTTACAGACATAAGTGTTAAAAATTTTCTTGCATTTACCATTCTTTTTAACTGCCCTGTAGCTGCAAAAGACCTATCAATTTTCATGCGATGAGAACGAACAATGTACTCTTTCCCATCTTTCTTGAAGCAATATTTATTCTCCTCCCTGTAGAATATAGCTTTCCTATCATAAAGGTATGGGCTTCCCAGTACAATTCCACATATGTCCAGTGGCACTATATCAAGCTCTACTTCATCAACATAATTAGAAGAGATTACAAACTTGATTTTACATTGCTTGGTTACTTGTAGATTGTTATCACCACATATCCATCCCGATGGATATGGTTTAGGATGTGACTTAGTTTCAAGTCCCAAATTATTCACAACATCTTCACTGATTAGATTGGCTTGTGATCCACTGTCTACAAGAGTATCAACTTTATCCTTATGCGTTATAACCCTTATGTGGAAAAGTTCATTCCTTTTACACTCATCATTTACATCAACTAAACTAGACGAGCTAGAACTTGCAACAAAATTTATACCTCAGATTCCCATAACTACAACCTGTGTCTCATCACCGGAATCTGATCCAAGATCCACTTGAATTGTCATAGCTGTGGTATTCTTCCTTTCTGGGTTGGCATACTTCTTTGGCTTCAAGTCAGGATGTAAGACCCAACAACAATCTTCATCATGACCTACTTTCTTGCAATGCTTACAAGTAGGCTTCTCCTTTCTTGGTGTGCCTGTCTTCTTCTCTTTCCTTTTCCCTACATCCTTTCTTTGCCAAGTATTTGTAGAAACACTATCACCAACATTCCCTTTACTTGATTTAATGTGAATAGCTTGTACATATACTTCATCAAAGTTAGAAGGATTTAGCATAAGAATAGTGTTCTTGAGATAAGAATGTAAACCACCGATATATTTTAGGAGTGTCTCTTGTGTATATAATGGAATACCCAAATTTAAATCTTTCTTATGAAATATTTGAGTATATTCTTGTACACTTTGACCTTTTGATTGCCTTAAACATTGTCAATTCATCATTTCTTGTTGCATGTAGGCTAAAGGGTAAAACTGTTGTTTTAATGCAATAACAAAATCATTCCAGGAAGAGATTGTTTTAACACTTTTCTTAATGTCATCTCTAATTATGCTTTCCCACCATATGAGAGTTGTGCCTCCCAGTTTGAGACTTTCTAGTTGCATCTTAGTTTCATCATCAACAATATTTTGTATCCTGCAATAGACCTCTAATTGTCTCACCTAGTGATCTATCTTTTTTGCATCTAATTCACCATCATAAGTGGGTAATTGAAACATTACATCTAAATTTAATAATGGCATATAAGAGATGAGTTTTTTGCTTATCCTTAGAGGAATTTACATTTGATTCATTACTAGATGATGAGGGTGAAGGAGAAGAAGGTTTTGAAGGTCCACCACCTCCAAGTCCTCCTGCTACTCTTATCGAAGTTTCACCTTCTTCAATTTTTGGATTCCTTTGTTGACCTCTTTCATGGTAAAGTTCCTCTACCATGGCTTGCATCAATTTAAAGCCCTCGAAGAAATCATCTTTAGATTTGAAGGGATCCAATTTCTGTGGCGAAGACATCTTTTGCTTATGCGGTCTCCTTTGAATCTCTTGATTAAGAGCCTCAAGTTGGCCTTCTCCTTGCTTGAGTTTTTCTCTTTTGAGCATCCAATGCTTGCAATTCCTGTCAAACCTTCAAAACCAAATGCTCTGATACCATAAACTATAAATTTGATCCAAAAACAAAGGTATTACTGATAAATTTCAAGTTATTTTAATGTAATTTTTGCATCGGATCGTTAAGAATGCGAAATACATAAACTTATCATCTTGTTTGCGGAACATCAAATGTGACTTTTACTAGATGCTTATTAAAGAATAAAGAGATCAGCCATTAATATCCATGCTGCAAATGAAGATAATAAAATAGAAAAACAGAAAGAGAAATAGAGACAAGAGGTGGATAATGGAGTTCACCAATCGTTGGCTACGTCTCCGGGCCCGCTTCCAAGTGGAGGACCTCTTTATTGCCTTTTAAAATGCTCAAAGTTCTCTTACATAGGATCTCTGCTATTACATAATGTGCTTCAGATATACTGTGCAAGACATCCTTTCTCATATTCAAACATGCTCCATTAAATTCCTCTCAAGAACATGGCAAAAATGCCCCTCAAAACATGAGAAAAGGCCAAAATTTACAAACTGCCCCTTCAAGACCCTACATCAAAAAAATGTCACATTTGATATTCCGCAAACAAGATGATAAGTTTATGTATTTCGCATTCTTAATGATCCGATGAAAAAAGTACATTAAAATAACTTGCAATTTATCAGTAATACCTTCGTTTTTGGATCAAGTTTATGGTATCAAAACGATGAGCCGGTCGCAATGGAATTGGTTTCATCCAATTCTGAGAACTTTGATTTTTGAGCATTTTCTGAGGCTAGGGAGCCTCCTGGATTAGCCACTAATGCCAGGGAGACACAACTCGATTTTCGTAGTAGTAGACACTCTGATAAAGAGTGCTCACTTTATTCCTATGCATACAACGTATTAGGCACCTAACATAGCTAGAGATTTCATCAGTGAGATTGTGAGGCTACATGGTGTGCCTAAGAGGATTATATCCAATGGTGGATCAATGTTTACTGGACGATTTTGGATGAGTTTCCAGGAGGCATTGGGAACCCAACTTAACTTCAGTAGGATGTATCACCTGGAGACTAATGGGAAAACTGAACGAATGAACCAGGCCTTGGAGGACATGTTGCGCATGTATGTGGTGGACCAACAAAAGCGTTGGGAGGAATTCTTGCCACTAGTGGAATTCGCTTATAACAATACTTACCAAAGCACCATTAAGATGATGCCTTTCGAGTTTCTTTATGAGTGACCATGTCGGATGCCTTTGAGTTGGTATCGTCTTGAGGATAGGGTCCTGGTCGGACCAGAAGCAATCCAAGAAATGGAAGAGCAAATGAAAACAATAAGACAAAGGATTAAAGAAGCACAAGATCAACATAAGAGTTATGCCGATGCACACCATGTCGACCCTAGTTATGAGGTTGGCGATCAAGTCTTATTATGGGTTAAAATGCATAAGAGTTCGATCAAGTTTGGAAAGGGAGATTAAATCTCTCCTAGGTTTGTGGGACCTTTCAGGAATGTGGAGAGAAAGGGGCGCATGACCTATCGACTAGCCTTGCCTGATTATTTGAGGCATATGCACGATGTTTTTCATGTATCTGTTTTGAGACATTACATTAATGATCCTACACATGTTATTGACATGAGTTCCTTTCAGGTATCAGACAAGGGGGCACTCACAGCTGAGCCGATCCGCATCTTGGATCATCGCATTCAACAAATACGGTGTTTAATGGTTGAGCAGGTCAAGGTGGGAAAGCTATAGTCCGCACTCGGTGACCTGGGAGGACACATATGATATGCGCCAACAATTTTCATTTTTGTTTGATAGATAGACTTATGATACTGTGATACACTTTATTTCAGCATTTTTACTGTGAAACATCGATACAAAGTTTAGACCAAGAGGGGGTGTATGTAACATCCCACTCTTGCACACTGAGTGCACTTATTCTTTGAGGACACTTGCTCGCAAGTGATCCGGATTTTATGTTATTAAAACATTGATTTTGATTATGAGGCGTTATGGATTGATGACATGTTGTTTTATCGCATTGACATAGATAAGTGATATTGACTCGATTTTACTAAGTGTGTAGGATATTGAACCTCGAGGATGTAGAGGCATCAATGGAACCCCTTGTAATTTGGATCGAGTCGGGGAGTGTACCATTGGGGTTTGATTGTTTTATAGGTGATATTAATGCATCTGATTAGATGATATGATTATGGATATATGGATGACATGATTTGTTGATGATGCAGGCTAATGATAGCTTGCCGACCAGACTCACATGTGTATTAGAGGGGTCACACATGACCACCATAGATTTTGAGGGAGAGGTGTGGACAACAACGCTGCCATAGCCTACTAGCACTCCCGCCATGGCTCGAATTGTAGGTTATCATTCACCTAGTTCAAGAGGATCCACGATGCCATGAGGGCAGACTACTATAGTCACTCACAATGATTCTAAGGGGTGTGCAATAAGGCGGGGGCCTTATTCCTTAGAGGTCCTTAGTCTCCCACAAGTTCACCTAGTGGAGTATTGAATCCAGGGGTTTTTGATGTCTACCAAGTCAGTGAAGAGGCGAATGGAACCCTTGGAACACGTGGTGCATCTTAAAGGGCACATTGCGCAAGGGAAACAAATGAGGCGAGTGGAACCCTTGGAGCATGTGGTGCGTTCTAAAGGGCACATCGCACAAGGGAAACATATGAGGCGAGTGGCACCCTTGGAGCACCTAGTGTGTCCTGAAGGGCACGTCCCATTGTTAATGATAAATGAATGAACCCATATGGCCTTAGGACTAATAATGAGATAAGAAATTTTTAAAACAAATTCCCTAATAAAATGTCACCAACATGAAAATTAAAGTCTAGGTCTAAATTATACTAGTGGAAAAATGTTCTCTATCTTTATATATATATATATATATATATATGAATATATACATTTATAAAATAAAAATTAACATAAATAATTGTTTTATTTTATTATGATAATTTAAAGTTTATTAATTAAAAACTGAAAAAAAGGGAAAAGTTAATTTCTACACTTGCCAATTTGAGTTCTAAATGAAAAGGGGAAAGAGGGAAATCTAAAATAATTAGGAAACTAGGAAAAGTGGGAAACATAAAAAGAAAAGGGAAAGACAAGGAAAAAAGTAAAAGTCATTAAAACCTGTAAGAAAATTTGGGGACACCTAGGAGCGATTCTAGGAGTGACTCTAAGTGGGTGAGGGAAATAAGGGTAATTAATTAAAGACATTAGTTTTTGGAGGAATGAAGGGGATGGGTGACACTTGTACGGGGAGGATTTTTAGGAATTAATTTATTAAACATTAATTTAAATGTGATTTTGGGAAGGTAAAGGGGTTTGAAACTCTATATAATGGAGGGAGGAGAAGGAGGAAGGAAACATATGTTTTGCATAACGTTACGCTGCAGAAATTTATACTTGACTGACTTATCTTATGGGAGTTTGGATACCCAGCTCGATGAGGAGTGGTAGCTCGAACTTGCGAGGCAAGCTGGGAGCTAGTTGATTCTCTAGTTAGTGTGCCTGACTCCTTTACGGCTCGGGGGGTTAAGGGGGAAGAAGAGTACCCCTAGCATTGGCTGGGAGGTACCGGTGAAATTTTATCGGTCGACAAGCAGGTGTTGCACGGAGCACATGGGACATCAACTCAGAGCGGGCGATCAAGCAATGGTATGCTTTCTTCATTTTGTATGGTAGATTGTAGTAGTATTATGATTTGGACCTGCATGTTTAATGGGGTAAGTAAATTGACTATCTTAGCATTCTAGTTGTTGACTAAATTTTTCTTAGCCTTTAGCTCAATGATTGATTGGCTCCCATGGATTTCGTTTCCCTGTATGTCTTGACCATCCTATGGCTGATTGATTGTGATGATTACAGTACGTTTTGCCTTCATACCTGGCTCACTAGTCCTTGCCTGAGTAGTCGGCCAGGAGCCTGATCTATGGTCGTTGCTTCGTCGTTAATAGACCTATGGATCTCAACGCCCTACTTTTTTGTGCGGGGATGATGAGAGAAGGATGTCATGTGAACTGTCTACCTTTGATGTTGTTCTTAGCTGAAGGTTCTCCTTGCACCTTGAAGCGTTTATTCAACCCTACAAATTTGGTTGTTGGTGAAGTTGTTCTTTAAACTTGGCATGCTCATATCTCGTCGTTATCTTGTTCTTACCCCGTTTTTAAATCTTGATGGATCAATTTTTAATACCTGTGTTTTTATTCTGGGATAAATTATACCTCTGCATTGTATTGGTATCCTAGCAATGCAAAAACGATTTTGTTTCCCTATCTGTGTCTTTATAATTTGTATACTGGAAATGAAAAACGTTTTGTTATTCTTGTCTGCAATTTTTTGTTTGGCCTGTGAATTTTTTTATTCTTTTAATTCATTGAAAAACAAATTATCGATCCATGTCTACGTTTTTTTTCTGGGCTGTGATTTTTTTTTCTCATGCCTTTAATTAAAAAATATGATTATTTTCATCTATGTCTGCATTTGTTGGGTACCCCAAGTGAAGAAAAAAAGGTAGAAACCCTTAACCCTGGCTACGTTTGAACTATGTATTGATTGATTTAACCCTTACCTCTGCGTTTAGTTCATGTAATGACTGTAATCATGATTTTCTTCTACATTTAGTATGGTGTAATGACTGTATAACATTTTTCTCTGTGTTTGCATTGTGTAATGATTGTATGAGGATGGGGCCTATGTTTTGCAATGTGTAATGACGGTAAGGGTATGGTGTAATGACTGTATATTGTTTTTCTTTTCTTCTGCAATGTGTAATGACTGTAAGGGTATAGTGTAGTGACTGTAAACATTATTCTCTACGTTTGCTATTTAAATATTTTGTTTTTGACTATTTATTGATGTTGCATGTTTCCTATGAATGCCCACGAATTGAGGTTAAATCGTTTGACTGATTTTGCTATTACTCGCCCATGAAATTTCAGTTAAAACTGATGATTGTGTTGCTACCTTAATTGACCATGATTTTACCTTGAAAATATGACTGAATTTGCAATAAAGATCACGAATTTTGCCTTTAAACTGTGACTACGATTTTCCTTAACTAGTGTCTGAGTTTTGATGTTGTTCGACAACGTCTTTCCATTAAATTGGAATGTGTTGCTGGGAATGGGAATGAGTTTCCATCGCTGTGTACTGCGTGTTGCTGAGATGTGGTACAACTATTTTATTGCCTTGAAAATCACCTTGATTAATGTTAATGATATATTAATTGTCTTGTTATGGTTATATTAATTGCCTTGTTATTGTTATATTGATTGTTACCGTTACATTAATTACCTTTTATTTTTGTTTTACTATTTGTTATGTTAATTAAAATGTTAATCACATTGTCATTGTTATGTTACTCATTATAATAACAATCATGAGAATGGCCTTGTTATTTCGCTATTAATTGTTTGTTAGCAGTTATGTCAACTGCCTTGTTATTTGCTATATTAATTGTTAGGTAACAACTATGTTAATTGCCTTGTTAAATTGATACAACGATGTTAATAGTTAGCAATTTCCTTCTCATTATTAATAAGATAGGTAGTATTGTTGGTTCGGTCAATATAGATAGACCACATGTCGATATTTAATTGTTCCTAAGTGTTATAATGGTAGCATTCTACAATAAAATTGTTAATGTTGTTAATTAAGTTGATGGCTAGTTGGATGGAGATTTGGATTAATATCGAATTGCCGATTTAGACTGTGATTAATGATTAGATGAGTTTAGTAAGTATTGACCCAAGTAGAGGTTAAAATTGCTAAATTAAATTGTGGTTAATATTAAATTGTGATGCATAATTGTCGAATTGATTAATAGTTGATGTTATTTAGATTGAATTGATGAATAAATTGTGATATAGAATTGGCGAACTGATTCGTAATTGATGTTATTGATTGAATTTAATGACTAAGGTATAATGCATAATGGCTGATTGGATTGTATTTAATGTTAATATGATGTTAAGTTAAAGACCAATTTAGAATTTAGAATTGCTAAGAGTAGATGGATAATCGAGGCCAAAATAAATTATAACTTGACATGCCTCATTAGAATGGAACCCATGTTAAATTAGAATGTAATCATGGACCGATTAGCCTGTTTGATTGGTGGGGTTGGGGATGATGTCTTGTGGGCTGGCGTCACCCCTTGTATTCGTTCTTTTGTGTCTTGTCGACCTTTGGTGTGGGGGTAGGTATAGTTTCCCAGTCAATGTTCGATTCCTAGCACGTCAGAGTCTTCTAGAGTCCTTGGTCCGGATAGCTTATGTTTGCGCCAAGGTTACTGAAGCGTCTATCACCTGGGAATGAAATGATTCCTGATGCGGGGATCATGGCATGCCCTATGGGTTAGCAATAAATGATATCTTGGTCGGAGTTGATGCCTACCATGTGAGTGTGGTTGAGCATCATATGTTGACTTGAACGCCTTCTGGTGTTGGGTTCGCGTGACTTGAGTTTCTCGTATTGTTTGTCTAGGCCGTTATGTCGGGATGGGGATGTTGTCCCTCACCTCGTAGGTGTGGTCTTGTTGTGTCAGGTGGGTAGTGTTCCTCCATGTTATTCTATGCATGTTTTTCCCAGTCACCCTTGTGCCTATGTGTGGTGTCATAGTTGCCTGTTTCCTTCCTTGCATGCTTTTGTTCATCATCTGTGGTGTGGTCAAGCTGTTGTCATTGTTTCCTTCTTGCCTCTTAACTCCTAAAAATAAAAATAAAAAAATTTGCACTTCTTCTTCGCTTGTAGTCGTAACGAAGGGGGCATAAAAAAAGTGAATATAAATGAGGAGGATCATTGTATGACCTTTTTTGTTTCTTTCCATATGCATGGGAAATCTTGGTAATGGCCATTGGAATCACTATGAATAAATATGTTCTTGATGAGGTCATGGGTACTTTATTATTAGAGGAGTTGAGGTGAAAAGATTCAAAATCCACCAATAAGTACTTAGATATTTCATGGAATATAGAAGGAGAAAGGAAACAAGAGAGAAAATTGTAGATCCAAATATTGTGGGAGACATAAATATCCTAGAAAGTTCAAGGAAAAATGTTTGAATTGTGGCAAGGTCAAGAATTTTATAATGTATTGCATGGAAGAGAAGAATAAGAGTAAGAATGAAAATAATGATTATGTTGTTGAAAAAAATCTCAAGAGAATGTTGGAGATGAATTTTGTTGCACCTTTGGTAACTTATTCAAGGCATAGTGGATGGATGATATTCTCTAATTCTTTCTTCCATATGAATTCCCATCAGCCCTAGTTTTCCCCAAGCCTAGACCTATCTTAACTACGGTTCTACTAAGCAACGAGAGAGATCAAATATCCCGAGGTTCAAAACCTTCCTCCTTAACCCATTTTAGAGTGAAAAATGAAGGTTTTTCAGCTCCGGATATTTGATGCCTCTCGATGCTTCATAGAACCATACTTAAGATGGGTCTATACTGGTTATAGTTGTGGCCAATGTTGCCTTGTCCAAATTGTTCAGATTCTCCCTATTGTGTATATATGTTTTATTTAAATGATATTTATTAAGTATCATATATGATGTTGTATATATTTCAATCTCATAATTAAAAATGTCACAAAACAAAAAAACAAAAAACTTCATAAAATTTACATCATTAAGAAGTTGAATAATAACAAAGAAACAATTTTGAATGATAAAAAAAGGAGAATAATAACAAACTAATATGATGAACATATATTTTAACATATTAGCATCTTATTCTTCTTTTCTCTTAGATACACCTAGACACTTTCCTATCTTTTCATATGCATCAAATGAAAATGAAGGTTGAAATCGAAGACCATCTAGAGATTTAACTCAAGATATGGAAATAAAAGTGAGACCTTGTTGCTCTATCTTCCCAATATTAATAGTTGTTTTCTATAATGTTAATCCCAGTGAATTATGAATTGTTAGTCCCTAAGCAAGTCTCAATGTAATTTGTCTTTCTTTTCCTCTTTCAATTGGTATAATAGGGATAGTTTGAGGGAATGCTTCATCCCATGAAACCCTCATATGGTTATCAAATATAACTAAAATATATGTGGGAGGTTTAGGAGGGGATATTCCAGGATTAAACACAATCTATTCAACAACCCTAAGGGAATCATTGATAAGTCCTACATTGGTTGATAAGTTAGAAGTAAGAATCACTCGAGCTCCAACAACAATAAGAAACTCAATGTCGAATTTGTTGTCATGAGCTTCAATCAAATAGTTACTACTTACTCCTGTAGCAACACTATGTGCAACTGGGAGATTCAATGATCTCAAAAAACTCTTATTGTGATTTTGTACATCATCATTTGTTACAAACAAATATATTTCCTTGTCAAATAACTCCTTTGTGGAAGCATTCATTTTGCTATCTATACCTATCATTAGTAATTTTCAGTCTTCTAAAGTAGGATTTTCATCTCTGACATTCATTAGAATGTATTGAAAAATTTATGATCATTGCTAAAACATTTCTGATCCTTTTTTTTCCATCTTTCCTAAACACAATATCAAGATTCACAACTTTTGTGAATGATATCCATAATCCTTTCATGATACCATCACATTCATAAGTAGGTTTATCCATAACAAGAGGTAGTTTTTCCAAGTCACCAACTAAAATAACTGACCTCCCTCCAAAGAAAACAATCAAATGTTATGGAAGATCTTGCTGAAGTCGATCATCAATACTTTTTAATAAATTTTCCCCTATAAACCGCTTCTCATCAATAAGGATGTATTTGATGTGTTTGATCCTCTCCTACAAGGCAATCAAACTCCTTACATGTATACAAAGTGTCGATGCAGATATGTTGAATGATGCAACATTGGTAGGAGAAAACAGAAGTAAGGGGCTCTTATTAGGAAGTGAATCAATTTCCATGGAATGTCTAATAGCACCAATTAAATAGGACTTTCCAGTACTGATAGTTCCTTGAATAATCATACATAAAGGTTCTCTCTGACCACCTCTTCTATAATGTTCAAGGATTGTATTATATGTGAGTTTTTCTTTTTTCCCGCAAACCCTCAAATGAATAAGAGATTTCACATTTTGTAGTAACAATTGTATTTTCTTGTCGTTTTTGATATATGAATTGCATTGCATGATTTGATGCGTCTTCATCCAAAAAATTAGAACTCCAATCTTCTAGCTTCTTCCCTTTCCATTTCAATGAGTTCTTCCATTTGATTTATAGTTTGTCTTCTGATYTGTTGTCGTTGTTGACTTCTTTCATCTTCAATATTATCATTATTCATTTCCCTTTGAAAGTAAACATCTTAATGCTCAATTTATTGTTTGTATGTCTCTATCAAACAAAAACTTTGAAATAAATGAACACTAAAATCRAAATTAAAATTATTGAACATTAAAAACAAAAACACTCAAATATATTTTTATGGATTCATATTTATATAAATTTTGAGTTATAAATTTAAATCAATAGAATAAAGTTATCATTATATTTAATGACCAATAATACAATTAAGACTTTCTAATGTAATGATCAATAATACTGTTAAAACTTTCTAATATGGATTGAATGGAGTAAAGTTATCAAGTTAACAGTTTTGTTTTGGATAAAATCAACATGATTATTATGGATTTTCCAAACATTTATCATAATTTAAATAAAATTTAAATGATAACCAAAATTATTCCATAATACATTTGATATTTTTATATACAAATTCTTTATTGACAACATTTATGATAATCTAAATCAAAAAATTTTAACATAATTAAAGAACTAATTACATTAAAAAACTAATCACAAAACTAAAATAACTAAACAACTAATAATATCAAAGAAATAAACAAGAATATGAAAGAACTAACTAAAGTACTAACATAAATAGAACTAATTATTCTCCCCCCCAAAAAAAAATCCCTTTATATACCTGATAAATCTTAAAAAAGAAAGTCACACATCATAAAGAAAAAGAAACAAGTCCTGATTCTGGGATGTGTTGATGATAATAGCTATTAATTTGTATCCTGTCATGTTCATGGCAATAATAATTTATGTAGCGTTTCTTTTTCTCGCTGTGGTAGAAAAATTAATGAATTTAAATTAACATCATTAAATTTCAATCCTCATCGCAGAGATTAAACAGCTCTTGAGTATTAATTTTAACATAAGTTTAGGATAATAACGGTTCACAAAGTTTAAGGGAAACACAGAGAAATAAAGATGGATTCCGGTTGTTAGCTGGCCTTTGCCATGTAATTAAGGAAAACTCAAATTAAGGAAAGGATTTCATATAGTCAACTAACTCACAGAGGAGGCTCGGTGTGACTCCATTAATAACTTCAATGGACTCAACCTAGAACATAAATATTCTTTAACATAACTAAAGAACTAATTATGTAAAAAAACTAACATAATTAAAGAACTAATTATTCTTGACAAATGTCAAAAAAATCCCTTTATGTAGGTGTGATAAATCTATTCTTTACAATCTTGGATGAGATAAGATCTCAATAGATAGGTGGAATAATTTAGCAAAATTAAAAAAAAAATTATGTTAAAGAACTAATTAAAGAATTAGTATAATTAAAGAACTAATTATCCAGCATAGACTCATCTTAACTATGGATATCTAGAGATCAAATCTTTTTACTTAACTCATTTTAGAGTGTAAAATGAAGGGTTTTCATTTCAAGAGATTTGATAAAGTAGCCTTGTCCAAATTTTTCAGATTCTCCCTATTATGTATGTCTGTTTTCTTTAAATGATATTTAATAAGTATCATCTATGATGTATATATTTCAATCTCATAATTAAAAATGTTCCCCCAAAAAAATTCTAAATTGTTGCTTTGTTATTATTCAACTTCTTAATGATATAATGTCCAAAGTGTTCATATGTTTATATATTTTTAATTAAATGGTATTTAATAAGTATCATATATGATGTTTTATATATTTCAATCTCATAATTAAAAATGTGAAGGAAAAAAATAAAAAATTTAAATCATTATTAAGTTGAATAGTAACCGAGTGATAAAATGAAAATATTGAAGAGCATATATATTACATCCTATCGTTAAGAAGATGAATAATAACAAAGCAAAAATGCTTAATGATAAAAAAAAAATGTTGAAATTGGAGGCCATGTAGACCTTTAACTTTATGTTGTAGTAAACGTGATATAGTGAGGAATTTTAAATTTCCATTTTTTTCACATTTTATATATCTTCATATTATAATGGTTTTAAATGGAGCCTAACCAAACAAAGTATAGGACTTTATATATATGTTTTGAAATTGGTTTTCACTGACTTATTGCTAAATTCATTTCACTTGATAATTTGCAGTATCTTACACTTGAAATGAATATAGAGGATTAATTACCTTCTTATCATTTCTTCAATTAATCAATCTACTTAATCATTTTTCACTATTGAAATCAATACATAAGATTAATTTTGCTAGTATCAATTATAGTATTTCACTGAAATCAATGCACCCTATTGTTTTATGTTATATCATTGTTAAAATGAATATAATTACTTGAATATGTTAAATCATTTTTCATTGTATCATCACTTAAATTAATACATATATTTTTGCATTAGGTCATTATACAAATTCGTGCAATTAATTGCTCTAAATTATTTATCAATGCATTGCATTGTTTTGCATTGTGTCATTATTGAAATTCTAACAACTAATTTCTCTAAAACATTTTTTGTTGTACCATATCTAAAATAAATGCATTCTATTGTTTTGTGTTATATCAATGTTGAAATCATTTAAAATCTCTTATTTCTCTAAATATTTTTTCATATCATTATGAAATCAATATGCCCTATTGTTTTGTTTTATGTAGCTATCACTGAAACCGATGTACCCTATTGTTTGATGTTATATGATGTTATATCATTGTTAATATTATGTTGATTTTTCATTGTATCATCACTTAAATAAGTGCATATTGTTTTGCACTATGTCATTGTTGAAATAACTGCAACTAATTTCTCTAAATAATGTATCATTGTCTCATCACTAAAATCAATGCATTGTATTGTTTTTCATTCTATCATTATTGAAATGGTAGTAACTAATCATTTGAAATCATGTTTCATTGTATCATATCTAAAATAAATGCACCTTATTTTTTGTGTTAATTATTTTGTGTTATATGAGTGAAATAGATATGCTTTATTGTTTTGTGTCATATCATTGTTTAAATCAATGTAGATATTTATTTATTGATATTTCATTCACTTTTAATTTCTATGATTGGAATATATCAATAGTATAAACTCAAACCTCTTGAATTTTGAAACATTCTTCATTTTGATAACTCATTAAAGAATAATTTTATGTTTTAAAGAATAATTATACATGTTGAAAAAACATTCATCCTATTGATATGAAACTATTACCTTAGTATTATATTTATTATTTAATCCCAATATAGTTCTTGTTATTTTATACTTGAAATCATTTAAAAATGGATGGAGATCCAAAACCTGAGACTTATTAAAAAGTAATCTTATATATTTATATGATACACAATAAAAATACAATAACTAGTGTGAAATTTGAAGTTTCCATGTAATCAAAATATTTTGGAAATTACCATGAAAGTTGGTGTTCTAACATAAGATTGTTATTAATCTAGACTTAATATTCATGTTAATAATTATTTAAGAATATTGTTAAAATTGGTAATAATTATTCAAAATATTATACTTGTTTTTAATTATTTCTTTCAAACATATATCAATATAATAAAACCATGCATAAAACACTAAAAACAAACCCTAATTCAAAAAACATTCATTCATAAAAGAAGTCAATAAAAACAAACCCTAATTCAAAAAAAACATTCATTCATGAAGAAGTCAATAGATAGATCTAAATTCTACACACTATGCATGTCATTTCATATTCTTTTCAGGTGAAGGTTACATATTATAAAATACTTTGATGGTTTTTTTAAATACTTTGATGGTTTTTTTAAATGCTTTGATGGTTTTTTTAAATACTTTTTAAATATTTAGATAAAATAATTCTAAACATTGGTTTTTTTTGTCAAGATTGACCAATCACACTTTAAATCAAAATGTTCAAATTCATTAATATAAAAAAACAAATACACACATTCTAATTGAAAATACATTCTAAATATAATATTAATGAAAATAATATTAAAATTAGAATCAACTTAAACTATCACATTTATTTTTTAATTTTTAATAAAATATAATACTTAAAAAAAACTATTCTACTTCAATTTCATTTTTAAATTAAGAAATAATGCATTCTTATAATTAGTTAATATTCCAAATTTTATTGTTTTCAATTTAAACATTAATATCTTAAATGATTTCCTACTTTTATATATAATATCACTTTTAAATTAAGAAATAATGCATTTTTATAATTAGTTAATATTTCAAATTTT
The DNA here is from genome assembly GCA_009831015.1 of Picea engelmannii. Taxonomy (NCBI): domain Eukaryota; kingdom Viridiplantae; phylum Streptophyta; class Pinopsida; order Pinales; family Pinaceae; genus Picea; species Picea engelmannii. The sequence continues at coordinate 391,139 of ML778982.1, forward strand.
ATTGTTTTCAATTTAAATATTAATATCTTAAATGCTTTTGTACTTTCATACTTATTATGTCGCAATGGGTATAATTAATCATCTTTTAATCTAAAATTCTAATTTGATGACTATGAAGAGTAAATCAATGAATGTGATTTACTCTTCATAGTCTCCTTGTATTTTTGAATGCATCCATTAACCTGTTTACTTTTTAATATTTACCTAATCATATTAAGAAATTACTATAGCACTATATGATTGCCACGTTTAAATGATTAACGTTTAACATTACCACGTTTGGATTATTAACCACCAATTTCCTCACCTGTTTCCTCATATGTTTTAACAATCTATGCGTTTTATATGCCGTCTACGCATTTCATATACCTTTGGGCATTCATCAATTACAATTATGTGACTGTACTAGTATATATATATATATATATATATATATATATATATATGATAAACACAAGTTAACTTTTTCCTCATCCCCTCTACCATACCAGTAGAGGATTTACATTTTAGTTCGTGGTTAATTCTACGTTGGTTCTCTGCATTTTGACCTGTACGATCTCCATGGAATTTCACATTTTCTTTTTGAGGCTTAATTCTACACCAGTTCACGTTCACTTATGCACATAAACAGTGTCAACTCCACGTTTAATTTAGACAGGAATCAGCTGTAAAATGAACCTCTGGGTACAACAATTTTATAATTTCTTTTTTCATTTACATTACATAATTATATTTATATTATTATGTGGTATTTTTAAATATCATATATACCCAAAAAAAAATAAAAATTAATTACATAATTATATTTATATTATTGTGTTTTCCGAGTAGAGTAGTGTGTAGGAACTGAGCATACGCTAAAATCAYACTCGCATTAAGCACTTCCACTAGGGCTACTAGGCAATCGGACTCTTCCACTACCGGGACGACTACTGATGACTTTCTGACTGATCCAGAGAGCTCAGACTGACGGTTAGGTGGTTCGGTTCGGTGTGAGATGGTTCGGTTGCTTCAGTCATCAGGTGACTGGTATATCCATTCAGTACTGGACTATCCCACTAGTGTATGTACTGATACTGGACTGGGCTGATTCCACTTTTTAGACTTATCAAATATATTTTAAAATTAAAAATTAAAATGTTTGCATTAAAAATAATGATAAATCTTGTTATATTTAGTAATTAAAATTAAAGTGTTTCAATTACGCATACTTATCAAATATACCTTAAAATTTAAAAGTAGAATGTTTCTATTAGAAATCATGATAAATCTTGTTATATTTAGTAATTAAAATTAAAGTGTTTTAATTAGGTATCATGATGAGTCTTCTTATACTTAGTGCCTAGATTTCATTGCGATTTCATTAGTGTGGAATGTTCTAGTAAGCTTCTAACACTTTCATCTTTCAAAATATCTTTGATGTAAATGAGTTTCTTATACTTAGTGTTTAGATTTTATTAGTGTGGAATGTTCTAGTGACTTTGTAACACTTTTACTTTTCAAAATATTTTTGATGTAGAATGGTTATGATGTTATACCATTTTAAATAAAAGGTGATATTCATAGTATTAATTTTAAGATTTAGTTATAAATTATTATTTTTTGCTTTTTGTTTTTAATTTTAATTTTAGTTGTTAAATTAATATGATTTTGGTATATTTTATTAATAATAATAATAATTTATTTTTAAGGTCACAACCAAGTCACACTAAATTGGTGTATGAGACCCCCTTGTTTTGGGGACAAGGGATTTCCCTCCTCTTAAAGATTTGTCTGGTAAAGTCTACAGAAGTATACATGCCCTATCCCCTTCTGAATTTGAACTTGTGACCTCTTAAGAAAAAGCACATGTTCTTAATTATATTGCCAGACATAATTAAGTTTTTTAATATGAAAGTGACCTAAGATTAAAAATCATTTATTTATTCAAATATAAATTATGTAAAATAATATTTAAATTTCCAAAAATAACATTTTAAAATCTTTATTTAAAAAATATATATATACTTTATTGATTAGATATCCTCAAACATAATTGTCACTAAATTATATATTAATAGGTATTGTTTAACTGTTCTAAGAAATATTTTTTTTTGGAAATCTGTATTTTTTGTTATTTGAAATTCATTTTTGTTATTGTTTAAAATATATTGTTAAGTTCATAAATAGATTCAGCATGTTAAAAAACCTTTAAAAAACTAAAATGATACAGAAATAATTACTCAAATCTAGACATCTGACAATATCTGACATAATTTCTAGTAAATATCTCAAAAAGAATAACCTAAAAAACCATTTCATATAACTTTTAAACCATGACTATAGTAATATGAAATCCTAAATCTAGAAGTACTTAATCTTTTTATATAGAGACATAAAACTTAGAAGACCTTTTACCTTACAGTCAGCACATTGTTCAAAAATCATTTTAGAATTGGATTTTAATAAAATCAAACTCAATACACCCATCCAATCCATAGACAATCGTGCTTAAGATTCCCCCTACACCTACCTTACCAATTTCAATTGTATTCATGACTCATGTTGCATTCACCTCCTCCATCACGATGCCTTGATCTTCAATGGAAACACCCATTTCTATGTAAGAGAATACTTCTTCATTATCTCATTTCGCTGGGCAACCCAACTTAAGCTTTCGCTATATTTTCTCTCTGCACAACACCCATTTCTATGTAACAGAACCCTTATTCAATGTCTCAATTCGCTGTACAACTTACGTCTTTGGCCGCATTTTCCTCTTCTAAAAAGACTTCTCCTCCTGCCTAGCGCATGGTTTCTTCTTCAGCTACAATTACATCCACAATTTAGAGGTCTTATGATTCTTCTTCCCTCCGCTTCTGTGTTTTTCTGTCTTCTCTAATATTCTTATTTTTCTTCCCATGGATCATAATCTTTGCATTTAACCCTTGTTCTTATTCCTGCTATTTGCTTATTGTGCTTTAGATTTTTCTTATTGGCTTAATATAATTACTTTATTTTCCATTTATGACCTGCTCATTGAAACAGCACATAAGATGCAATAATTCACATTTGCTGTGAAACCGAAATGAAACAGATACCACACAATAAGACCATTACAAATATAACCTTCAAGAAATATCTCCAGCATATTTTAGAACAAATATAGTGTTCAAGCAATACCTCCCGCATATTTAAGAAAGTATCATTATAGATATGAACACTTCCCAACATAGAACAAATAACAGGATGCGAGAAAGCTTATACGCAACAATAACTTCTTCCACAATCAATTCATTCATAGGCAACTAAGATCCATATTCTCGTTGAGGAAAACAACGATAAATCATCAACCAGGGAAGAGCTTGCATCCTTTACAAATATCAAGTCGTAGTAAATTGCTCATTGATCAATGTCTTCAAACTCAGAGCAACTTTCTCCATAATCAGTTTCCTTCTAGAGCAGGGTAAAGACCGCCTTGTTACAGAATCAGGATCTCACGGAGTATGTTAACAACGTACTAATATTGTTATCTCTCCTCCATAATAGCTACATATTAGATATGATAACAACATACTAATAAAAGAAACAACATACTAATAAAAGAAACAGAGATCAGTTATACTCAAGTTGCATGGTGCTACAACATTTGTTTTTTTAACAATTCTGCAACCAAGGATGACAAGCAGTGTTAGATAATAATATGTATTGTCCCCCGCCTTGTCTAGTTGTATTTATGACACCAGTTAACCGTTAGTGGTCTCTCTAGTTTGCTTCATTTTTTGTTTAGCTCTTTTTAGAAACTTAGGTTACACAGTTAGACTGTGCTTTGTAATCTACTTATGCTTTTGTTAATGATGAGAAAGTAGTAATGTGCCGGATTTCTTTTCCCATATTAGTTTTGCTGCTCACGAATTTTGTCATGGTATCATAGCAAGCTGAAGCCTCTTCACAGAGTGGAGAATAGATCGATCAACATGGAGAGCAGTGGAGAGTAGTTGCAGAGCCGGTTAAGATCGCGGCGCGAAGATCAACAGCAGGCAAGGCCGGTTAAGATCGCGGCGAGAAGTGTTATATTTTTTTATTAAAAAAAAACTTGAATTTAAAAATTAAAACAAAGTGTTAGTGAAAAAAAACCTTTTTTGGGGGGGTCCTTTATGCAAGTGTTCCATTGGTAAATAGTGAAGAAACTATTAAGGATGGCTTAATGAAAGAGTTTATGCCCAAAGAGATTGATCCTCCGTTAGTGGCTTGACAAATTTTGACGCCCGCTCCCATCACCTCTCGGGCGCGAGTAAGCCCATTGTTAGGGCACGCCCGAGACTTGACACTAAAGCTCAAATTTTGCCAAAATAGAAGCGCAAAAAAAATACGGAAGAGAATTTAAATCCAAATGGGGGGGGTGCAGAACCATGGCATCCGGCAACAGTCTACGGAATATGCAAGGGCCCGTGTTAACAAGTAAAAATTATGAATTCTGGTCTATCAGAATGAAGACATTTCTGCAAGTCTAGTCCAGGAATGTTGGGAAACTATCTACAGTGGCTTCACGGAACCTGATCAAGCTAATCTAACAACAATGAACAATAATCAAAGGAATGCTCTCCAAGCACGAACAAAGAAGAAAACAAATGCAAGGTTTCTAATCCAAAGTTCAGTGGAAGACACCATTTGTCCAAAATTCACAGGCGCAACCAGTACAAAAGAGGCTTGGGAGGCTTGGGATACTCTGGCTTTGGCATACCGAGGGTAATAAAAAGTCAAAACCCTTCGACTTCACACTCTTAGGAGAGAGTTTGAAAACCTGAAGATGAAAGAAACTGAGAATATTGATCATTTATGACCAAGATGCATGGAATTGTGAATCAACTCAAGATTCATGCTGAGGATACAACAAAACAAAAGATTGTTGAGAAAGTGTTGTGCTACTTAACAAAGAAATTTTCCATGGTGGTTATAGCCATAGAAGATTTCGAAAGATCTATCCAAATTGATCGTTGATGAACTAATGGGTTCCCTTTTGTCTCATGAATCAAGGCTCATCATGGAGGAAGAGTCCTTGGAAAATGCCTTCCAGACATATGTTTTCTTTAGTAGAGGCTGAGGAAGAGGTGGAGGGAGAGGTAGAGGTAGAGGCTGAAGAGGACGAGGTTCTCATCACACCGAAAAAAGTTTAGTTTTAGATTAACATGGACATTCTCATAGTCTGAGAGAGAGGAAGAAAATGGACAGAGAAGTCCAACATTCAATGCTTCTATTGCAATAAGTATGGACATTATGAAAGTGAATGTAGGAAGAAGCTATCAAATCAGAAAATAGGCAGAGACAATGTCTCCAACATTGAAGAAGAGACATTTGAGGTAATGTTTCTCTCATGCTAGATCATTGAAGATCACAACAAGGATCTTTGGTCGTTGGACAATGGCTGCAACAATCATATGCCATGTAACAAACATTTGTTTTCCAGTATAGAGAGTCCAACCACATCATAAATTAAGCTAGGTGATGACTCTCAAGTTCAAGCCCATGGTAAAGGTATTGTTCGAGTCCTAACTAGAGAAAATGAATTGAAATCAGTTCATAATGTTTTCTATGTACCAGATTTTAAGCATAATCTGATTACTGTAGGATACTTATGTGAAAATGGCTATGATGTTGTATTTAAGGGCTCTACCTGCTTCATCTCAAATAAGCGATCAAGTAGGACACTCATAGCAAAGGTGGAAATGACCGAAAATAGAATGTTTCCATTAAATTTGAGAATTTGTCACAGTCATATGCTCAAAATGTCTCAAGAATAGATGAAACTTGGTTGTGGCATTGTAGGTATGGTCATTTACCTTTTAAGAGTCTTAGTGTTTTACAAAAGCATTCAATGATAAATGAACACTCCAATCCATGTGAAAATTATATTCTAGGAAGGCATCATAGAGATAGCCTTCTTATTGAGCAAAAGAGAATCTAGAACTAGTCCATATAGACCTCTATGGTCCCATGCAAACCCAATCCATTGGGGGAAGTTTTTACTTTCTAATCTTTATTGATGATTTTAGCAGGAAATTTTGGGTCTATTTTCTCAAGAACAAATCTAAAACTTTCTCAAAGTTCATAGAGTTCAAATATTTGGTTGAAAAGCAAAGTGCAAAATACATGAAGGTGCTCAAGTCAGATGTGTTATAATTTTAGAAGCTACATTTATCTTCTTTAACATTCATTAAAAATTGCATGTAATACGATCACTAAAAGATAAACAATCACATAACACAAGATATATCTTTGGAAACCCTCATGGGGGGGAAAACCCAACAACCAACTCTTTAAGATAGATTCATTCAACCAGTACAATGTCACGTTATAGCTCTCCACAAGTAGACCAAAACCAAGGTACCAAAGACCAAGAAACCAAGACCTCCTCTGCTAGACCTCATTTTCTATGCTCCAAATACACAAGAGAAGGGGAGTTTCTTGTGTATACAAATAAGAGGAAATTGACCTTATTTATACACATAAATTGATTGCCGAAAAGACGCAACTATTGACCCTCAACCAAGTTTTGAGGAAACTTTGGTCAACTTTGGCCCACTTGAGCTCAGATGTTGGATCTTACCCATTTTTTAGGGTTATGTGGACCCAGTAAAGGGTCCTCTAGGGATTTTTAATGGGTTTATAGGATGTCGACCCATGGGGTTTTCCCGTGTTTAGGCCTTATTGTAATGGTTTGTAAAGTATAAATAAAGGAGAATGTATTGTAGAAAGAAGAAAGAATTGAATGTAGTTCTGCATGAACAGAGTTGATTTGTGCAAAGAAATGTATGTGTGTGACTATGATTTTGTAGAAGGCGCAAATGTTGTGATATAGGGTTTTGGCTACATGCATTTGACCTAGTTTTGGAAGGAAGATCTAGTGCTCAGTGCGCAAATCTCCTGTCTGGTGCAGAGCTCCACTCTGTGTCTTAGTGAATATGAGTGAATGAATGTAAGATTCTGGCGAATAATAAAGAGGCGAAGCCATTTGTGGATGTAGCCCCACCCTGGGGTGAACCACGTATATATGGTGTCTCATGGTTTGCTTTATACTATGTTATTTCTATTATGATTCTGATTAGTGTTTGATTATGATGTGTAATAGATAGATCCTTTGTTTCTTAAGTGATTTACTAGTGTTAAGGGTAAATGAAGGCTAGATCTAACTTGTAATGCTAAGTGCTAAGTGTTTAGAGTATATTATCAATTGCTGTTACTGTGTTGATCTATATTTGATTATGTTCTACAATGTTAATAAGGTTAAGAAACTAATGCATGTCACCTTCTAAGAGTTAATATAATATTTTGCGAAGTGATTTTATCATAGATCTGTGTCCCAACCTGGTTACAGACTCATGTGTCCTGTAACCCCCCCTGCTTCTATCTTGGGTGAAAATTCTCCTACTTCGCAGGTGTTCCCGAAAGGGTCGATATTCAAGGTTTTGTTGGTGTGATGTTAAGCGTTGAACCCTGGGTCTGCCCCTGTGCCAACAAATGATTCTATTGTCGGGACCTTGAATTGTGATTGCTGGCAACTGAAGAAAAGAAAAAGATAAGTTGTGTGTGTAGACTGCTAAAGTGCATAGTACTCTACTTGACTTGTGGACATTTTTGCTAAGAAAGTAAGTTGATCTGAATAAAAGAGGTAAGATCTAAAGAAGCAAGCTTTGTGCTTTGGCAAGAGAAAGATAAGTTAAAATTTTTGTTCTGAAAGCATGAACTTGAGTATGTTTAATAGATTTTATCCTAGTCTGAAGGGTAGGGCCGAGTTGAAAGAAAGAGTTGATTTGAGTAAATTTAATGGAATTGAAGAAATATATGTTAACCCTATGCATAGAAAGCATTTTTGGACTAATAAGTGGATGCAGGAACCTAGATTATTTTTTTTCAGATTGCAGGTCCAACACTATGATCCTAGGGGAAGTGCACAGTACAGAAAATGTTGGGGAACATTTAAAAGAAAAAGAGGATTGACATTGTGTTATAATTGCAGAAGGCTGAGACATATTGCTTGTCTTTGTTGTAAGGTTGTTGGTCATGAGGTTGAGGATTGTTGAAGGATTATTGCTAAAGTTGAAGTGATGAACATGAGACAAGAAAACTATGAATAAAGCCAAGAGACTAAAGTCATGATAGAAGGTCACAAAGAGAAAGGGTCATAGGAAATTCAAACTACGATATTATATTTGAAAGAAATGATGGATGTTGATAAATATATCAGTTTACCAGAAATCCTGAAAGAAAAACAACGCATAAGTGCAAGAATAGAATACTTCGACATAGATTGTGTCTTAGATGAAGAAACACAAGTGAATATTATGACAAAAGAAACTGAAGAAATTTTGGGAAATCCTACTTTGGTACCTATGTTGGGGAAGATAGGCTTGTTTAAGAGAAAGATGATAACCTTATGTGGAAGAGTCACTAATGTACCTATTATTGCTCATGGAACATTGAGTGAAGAAGAATTTCAAGTCATTCGGTTTGTTGGGGACAACGCCCCTTTCCCACTATTGTTAGGTGAGACTTGAATTGAGAAGGATCAGATCAGAACGAAAATAGAGGAAGAAGATACAGAAAAGAAGAAGCAAGAATTAAGGGATTTCATAGCTAGGAAAATGGACCAATTAATAGAAGAATAAGAGGATATGTTGAACCAACAAAGAAAAGTAACGACGCAGGATGGACATAAAGCAAGAGAATTAGATATCAAGGTTGAAAAAATGAAATAAGGCTTGAAGTCCCTATCTATTCAAGTGAGAAATATGTCCACTCAGGAAATGCTAAGAAAAGGGATATTAAATTTAGACCCTTTGGGGGAACCTCAACAGTGTGAAGCCACTACGCTAGGGGAAGATAAGAATAAAATTGGAAAGAAGGTTCCAAAAATAGTTATAGAAACACAGGTAATAGGAAAGAAGGAAAGGAAGCTTAGTAAAAAGAAAGATAATTTGGAGAAGCTACAAGAAGCTACAAAAAGTAGATGGAAAACTTCACAGACTTGAACCTTGTAGGAGGCAGGTTTGTAGGATTTGAACTTCGCTGGAACAACAGGTCCATGCAGAATTGGACTTCACCCTGGTGAAGTAAGATGACCATTGGAGGCACCCTGACTGTTAGAATGACGCTGCAGAACGGTTAGAAAATTCATTTATGGGTGTATGGACTGCTTTTGGACATTGATACTGCACCATAACGGATAGACTTACATTGATGGAAGCATTTCCTAACCATTGGAAGATCCTTCATGATACCTCGCTTATTTAACTCGTCGACCGTTGTGTCGGGAACACTTTTTTCTACTTGTGATTGACTGAGCTAAGTAGATAATTGTCCAAGTGTCGAGCTGTGCTATCTGAAACTAGACCCCGCCTGTTCGTTTGTCTAGCCCGCCTGTCTGTTTGTCTACCCCACCTGTCTATTAAAAACTAGAATGTTGGGTGAACCTAGTGAATTGGAGAAGTCTGTCGAGGAATTCCTTAAGAATATAAAGGTCGATAGACTGATATCTGAAGGTATCCAGGCATCGTCGACTAGGGGATTGCAGGATTAACCTTCCATCGGACGTCGTTCCGGTCGTGTCAACCCTGTAACTGAACATAGAAGGAAGCATTGTGGTGATCTAGATAATGTGAAATAGATCCTGTCAATCCTACCTGAATATATTCCACCTTTGGTTGTGTACTCCATTTTCATTGCATACATTCTGAAAGGAATTCACATAGGCGGGAGTCAGTTAGGACAGATTCCACTGTTGAAGAACAACAACTTCAACTTAGGAGATCGGAAGAACTATGCCATGTTAGCATCCCACCACTACTTAATGAAGTCACCCGAAAAGAAACCTTGCCTCACCTCACAACCATGGATTAAGGGGTTGGCACAGTCCACTGTGTTGAACGTGATGAAGATCCCACATTTTGGAAGCCACCAGGAGGTTAACACTTGCGTTAAATTCCTTCTTTCATGATATAATGGAGGATACTTATGGCTCGATAGAAGCATTACTGTGGATCCTGCGTTGATCCACCAGATCACAAGTTTAAGTGTGAAGGGTCCTAACCCTCAATACTTTTATCCAAGGAATGCCTCAGACCGATCTTTGGCATAGTGCATCAAAGAAGCTTATGGAGAGGTAGAAAAAGGAAAGTGAGGTTACAAGGTAGCCTCCATATAGGATGGCGTAATGCACCTTGCTTGTCAACTCTTAGCTGACAAGCTAGTGAGGAAGAACCGCCTCACACAGGTCACTGGGTTCATGGTGGAACTCGCAAGAAAGTGTGTGGAGGGAATGCAGATGAACTTGGAGAACTACCTCATCAACAAGCTAGAGAAGGATTTGCGCGAAGCCTAGGTGTAAGGTAGCTAGATATAATCACAATAAGGTAGCTAGAATATTATTAAATAAGGCCCACTATGGTAGTTAGATATAATAAATGTAAGAGGACTTCTTAGAAGGTTCTACTTCTAGAAGATTCCTCCTCTAGAATGTTCTTAGGTGATGGTAGCACTATATAAAAGGGTTCAAGCAATGTAATGAGATATGAAGAGAAGTATTGTATTTGGAGCTTAAGCTCAATAGGAGGATTCCCCCTCGAAGAGGCAAGTGAATAGGAGAGGATCCCTTCCATAATAGGATCCATTGTATGGTGTTGCCCTACCTCAAGTGTTTGGTGATAATATTGTGTGGTTTCTTCTATATTGCTCTTTGGATCTATTGTGTATTCAGTAATTGTGTTTATTATATCTTCAGATCTGGTATTGGTTATTAACAAGTGGTATCAGAGCACTTTCCAGGGCCGGAGTTGTGGGCAACTATTTTTATTTTTGTAGATTTTTTTTTTCGGTGAAGAAAAAAGAGGGCCGCGACATTCTAGACAGTTTCAGTATATTTCTGTGCAAAATTTGCAGAAAAGGGTTGTATATCTGAGTTCCTCTCAGAAAAACACCCAAGTTAAAAAAAAAAATCGTCCGAAACAGAGTCTGGAAGGTCAATATATCGAGGTTTTAAAATCTGCAAATTTTCAGGGTTTTTTCTGTGGACGGCGGCGCGATTTGTTTTTATTTATCTGCATTTGGAGGCCAAATTTTCTCAAATAAATTACATATCTGAGTTCTTCTCACAATTTTACCCAATTTCAAAAAAAAAATCAGCCGAAGCGGAGTCCGGGAAGTGAAGTTATGAGCATTTCAAGTTCAGCAATTTTTTAGGGTTTTTCCAGAAAAAGCCGCGATTTTCTGCCAAAACTTATTGGGTCTATTTTTTTTGAGTTTTTTCATGAAGGCTGCAGGACCAAATATTTCATAGGGTGCTCATATGGCTATTTTCGTCTAAAAACTTGAAAGAAATTCTTGAATCATTCAAAGCCCAATTGGATGATAGATTGGATGCATTTGCACATGGCCTCACAAACAGCCTCATAGATAGCCTCACATATGGCCTCAATGATAGTTTTCGTAGTATTCAAGATTCATTGAACAACATGCAGGAGATATTTCTTATGCAGGGCCTCATGCATGAATATAATCAAAAAATATATGCTTGGTATGATTTTGAGGACGATTGTGATGATTGGTATATGGATAGTTGTCATTTTTGGGATGACAACCACTTCGAGGGTTTTTCTACGGACGGCGGTGCGATTTATTTTTATTTCCGTAACATTTTTAGGCCGAATTTGCCCAAATAAATTATATATTTGACTTCCTCTCACAATTTCACGCAATTTCAAAAAAAAATTCAGCCGAAACGGAGTCCGAGAAGTGAAGTTATGAGCATTTCAAGTTCAGCAGTTTTTTAGGGTTTTTCCAGAAAAAACCGCGATTTTCTGCCGAAACTTCTTGGGTCTATTTTTTGAGTTTTTTCGTGACGGCTGCAGGACCGAAGAGTTCATAGGGTGCTCATATGGCTATTTGATCTCAAACCTTGAAAGAAATTCTTGAATCATTCAAAGCCCAATTGGATGATAGATTGGATGTGTTTGCACAACGCCTCACAGACAGTCTCACAAAGAGCCTCACAGATGGCCTCAATGATAGTTTTCGTAGTATTCAAGATTCATTGAATAACATGCAGAAGAGAATTATTGTATTTCAGGGTTTTTCTCTATTTGTATTTATTACAATCATAATACTAATTCTCTATGAAGGTGATATCCACTTTATAATGCTACCATTACATTGAATGACCTTACAATATGAGCGTTTTAAATTCTGCAGTTTTTCAGGGTTTTTCCGAAAATAGCCGCGTTTTTTTGTCGTAACTTATTGATCTATTTTTTGGGGTTTTTTCATAGCAAGATGTATTTTACAGGGAAATGTGATGGCCCTAGTATTGAATCATTCATTAAAGAAAGAAAATTGGCATGTGGATATATGTGGNCCCATTTGGTAGGTTTCAAATTGCAAGGTGATGCTGCAATTTGGTGGAAATCACTTGATTATAAGGAGATGATGAGACTCTCCAATGGAGAAATTGAAAAAATATTGTTAGACAAATGGTCTCAGGGAGAAAATAAGGACAAAGAGAGAACCAAGAGTTTGCTTTCATGTGAAAAATCTATATTACATGTTCATGGTTGTATTCATAAAGAAAATATCATTGTTTCTATTAACCCTAGTTGCATGCATAATTTTATCAATGTTCAGTTGGTTAATAGATTGCAAGTTCCAATAAAGAATATTCAA
>ML778982.1:404117-429126 GCA_009831015.1 Picea engelmannii
CATTGACTCAAAGGCACAAAGTGTTGCAGATTTGAAGAAAAAAGAACAAATTCCTACAGTTGTTGTATATCGCCATCCACATCATATAGAGATGCAAACGTCATCAAGGCAAGGGCATGTGCATCAACACATTTATGCACCAATAGGGCACCAGACAGGAAACCGATCAAGAGGTGCATGGAGGACTACCAGCACTACGGGAAGAGTTCAAGCTAGATGGCAACTGCGACATGATGCAGAGAAAGATAAGGGTGCAAAGGTAGCAGATAGACATCATGTTCGACTTCCATTGGGCTGGATGGATGGTCGTACTTGGTACCAGTTGGCTACATTGCTTAGCCGGTCATATTGTATGGTTTCTTCTAATGTTTCGAGGACGAAACATGTGAAGGGGGATGGAATGTGGTATACCTAGGGAGGTAATATGGGGTACCTAGGGAGGTACCCAATGGGAATGTAGTTATGTGTTATTAGTGGAAGTCATTTAATATATGGGAATGTGGTCATTGAATGTAAGGTGGATTAGGTCCACTATATTAATAAAGGCCCACTATGGTAGTTGGATGTAATAAAGGTGAGAAGACTCTCTAGAAGGTTCCTAGGAGATAGGGAGAGCTATATAAAGAAGTCTAGGCAATGCAATAAAACATAGTGAGGAATATTGTGATTGTACAAGCAAGGATTGCTTGAGGAGTTTTATCCTTCCATAAGGATTAATATATGGTGTTACCCTACCTCAAGGGTTTTCTCTATTTCTTGTGTTCATGTTATGGTGAATGGTTTATGATTTATTCTTGGTTATTTATGAAGTATATTTGCAGATATGGTATAGGTACTTAACACTAGGACTTGGGATACAAATTTCATTATAGTTTGTTGATCATTTTGATCAAATTTGTCGCTTCGTAAATGCCTGAAGGGGCCAATTTTCCATAGATCAAACTGTCAGATCCATTGGCCACTCGGTTTTCAACCCTATGGTATACTAATGACATCATGAAGCAATGGTAGTCCAATGTCATGTTTCATGGATATTACCAGCAGTTGAAGGTCACCATCGAATCATTCTTGCATATGACACCATGCACCCTACATTAGTATCGACCCATAGAGAAGTTCCGTGATGATCCCCACTTCATCTAAATCACCGCGTTAAGAGATGAGCACTAGGAAGAATTACAATCATACTACAAGATGAAAGACAAAGATATGGATCATATTACAAAGGAATGGCCAAAGGAATTTCTTGTACTTGTTGCGAATGCAGAATTATCTGACATTGACACCATAGGAAGAACCATAGTTACACAAGTTGAACATGTCGGATAGTCCAGTGGGACGACGAAGAAGAAAAATAGGTTGAATTCCATGACGTAGAGAGCGATGAAGAGGACAATGCTTCTGGAGATAATGCTTTTGACTCGTCGGGAGGAGGAGAAGACAAAGAATAAGGAAAAGGAGGAGGAGATGAAAGAGAGGAAGAGAAAGGAGAAGGTGAAGCTACACCATCAAAATATCCCCCTACTAGGACAGTGACACTGCAAAAGAGGAAGGTTTCTTCAAAGAAATCTTCAGCAAGGAAGAAAACACGTGCCAATAAGCCACAATTGGAGGCCACTCTCACCGATGATGACATCAGTGTGGTCCACAGAGCTATGGAGGACACTTCCAAAGACATCTTGCAGAGATACAAAGAGAAGTAGGAGGAGTTATACAAAAGGCTTGAGAGAGAATTGAAGGAAATGAAACAAGTTGTTTACCTCATCTACACAGTACCTGCTGTGTCATATGCACCTTTCTCCTCACAGACTACAAAATTGGGGGATGAACCAACCCAAGTGAGAAGGATTGCAGATGAAACAGAAGCTTGGTTCCAGAGAGCGTAGGAAGAGAAGGAAAAGGCTATAGAAGACTTGAAAAAGGATAAATATGAAGTTCTAATACAATTATGACCAGCGCATGACAGTGTATCTTCCCATGAAAGAGAGAAAGAATAGATTCACGTGAAGCTTCAGGAGGAAAAATCCCAGCTACAGACAGAAAAAGAGTAGTTGTTCGCAAAACAGGTCGTGGTCAAATAAGTGGTGAGTAAAGCATGTCTCTCTACTCTAGGCTTGGCACAGGATGAGAAAGAGTCGGTCAAAGATCAAGTAGTGAAGATCGCAGAGACCCTCCAACAGCTTCAGGCTAGGATAATAGAATTGAAGGCCTAAACAATACCAAGCACCTTGTAGGAGGTGCGTGACCAGAGAGAGGAGATGACCAAAAACACAATAGAAATAATAAGAGCCCTCGCCTCAGAATGTAAACAATTAAGTGATAGAATCACTGAGGAGGATCAGAGGCAATCAAGCTAGAAGAACAGTTACAAGAGGCCCAACAACAAGCATTTTCGTTGGAGGTGCAAATGAAGCTACTCACCATAGTGGAAAGAATGAAGAGATCTCAGGAGCAACACACAATACAACAACAGATCACTGTCCTCCATGGTAAGGTAATGGAAGTAACACTAAATCTACAACCTATGTAGGATGAAGCTTGCAAGGTCTTCTAGGAGATTGATGGATAGGGATCACAACTAGATGAAGTAGTTGTAGCAGTAGAACAATGACTACAAGGGCCAGTTATAGAGAAGACAGTCCAAGAGCTCACTGAGAAAGAGGTTGAGGCGAGGCAGCAAGTCGAGGGAGCTCAGGTTAATCTCAAGGCTTTCGAAGCAGGATTGTCTACACTTGAGTGACTCGGGATGAGTCACGGGTGAGTGTTAGGGGCCTATTTTCTGTTGACCAAGTTTTAAGGAAAATTGGTCAGCTTTGGCCCACTTTTGGACTTCGACACGTTGGTCAAAGAAGGAGCACCGAGGAGGAGTTGAGATCACGGATCTCATCCATTTTTTAGGGTTATGTGGACCTAGTAAAGGGTCCTCCAGGGTTTTGTAGTGGGTTTATGGGATGTCGACCCATGGGGTTTTCCTGTGTTTAGGCCTTATTGTAAGGGTTTGTAAAGTATAAATAAATGGGAATGTATTATAGAAAGAAGAGAGAAGTGAATGTAGTTCTGCGTGAACAGAGTTTCTTTGCCCAAAGGAATGTATGTGTGTGACTATGATTTTTTAGAAGGTGCAAATGTTGTGATATAGGGCTTTGTCTATGTGCATTTGACATAGTTTTGGAAGGAGGATCTGGTGCTCAGTGCACAAATCTCATGTCTGGTGCGGAGCTCGAATCTATGGGTTAGTGCAGGAGACTAAATGAATGTAATATTATGGAGAATAATAAAGAGGCGAAGCTGTTTGTGGACGTAGCCCCACCGTGGGGTGAACCACGTATATATGGTGTCTCATGGTTTTCTTTATATTGTGTTATTTCTGTTATGATTCTACTTAGTGTTTGATTATGATGTGTAATGGATAGATATTTTGTTTCTTAAGTGATTTACTAGTGTTAAGGGTAAATGAAGGCTAGATAAAACTTATAATGCTAAGTGTTAAGTGTTCAAGGTATATTATCAATTGTTGTTACTGCAACGATCTATATTTTATTATGTTCTTCATTGTTAATAAGGTTAATAAACTAATGCATGTCACCTTCTAAGCGTTAATAGAATATTTTTTGAAGTTCTTTTATCACAGATCTATGTCCTAGCTTGGTTAGTGACTTCCACATCCTGTAACCCCCCCTGCTTCTACCTCGGGTGAGACTTCGCCTGCTTTGCAGGTGTTGCCGAAAGGGCTAGTAGTCGGGGCTTTGTTGGTGCGATGTTAAGCATTGAACCTTCGGTCTACCCTTGTGCCAACAACAACCCTAAGAAGGCCCATTTTGACTTTTATAATAAATATAACAATAAAATAATAATTTCTTTTGAGTCGATTTATACAATAATATTATAATAACCTTCTCGAGGTTTTACCAATACAAATACAAAAGAATATCTTTCGTAGTTACACCAAAAATATCAACACTCTCTCTTAACTAGGAAGGCATTCTTTGTTGCCACACAATCTCATGACCATTTATTGTTGAACATATGAATCTATACATCATCGAATATCCATAGTACAACATGACATCATAGCCAATGCATCCAAGTAATGTGGGTAGCTCTCAAATAGCTTCAACATGCCACTGTGATATCGACTACCCACAATGCATTTGTACCTCATCATGTGCAACCTTGTGACTTCATAGCCAATGCATCAAAGGCCTAAGGGTAGCTCTCAAATAGCTCCAACATGTCCCCAGGACATCCAATACCCCATAATGCACCAATACCTCTTCACTCCCTCTGAAGAGGGACCAAACCAAGCTTGTCCTTAACATGCTCAAACTTCATCCTCAACAATGACTTGGTCAACATGTCTGCAACCTGCTCCTCAGTAGTCACATATTGGTGCCTCATTGCTCCCCTCTACACCATATCCCTGATATAGTGATATTTGATCTCGATATGCTTCGACATGTCATGGAACACTGGATTCTATGACAACTTCATGGAACTCTCGCTATCAAAAAAAATGCAAGTTGCCTCTAGTTTGAGACCAAATAACCTAGACAATATCTTCTAAATCCACACTGATTCTCTACTTGCGGCACATGCTTCCACATATTCATCCTCAATCGTACTCAGTGCTACACATGAGTGCTTCCTGTTCCTCCATGAAACCATATTGGGGCCTAGACTAAATCAATATGTTGAAGTACTCTTCCGATCAAGAATATTAATGGCCCAATATGAATTTGGATACCCATACAACCCGAACTCATGGTCCATCACATAACTAAGACCATAATCCAATGTACCCTTAAGGTAACTCATTACATGTTTTCCTGTGACCAAATGAACCTTCATGGGTTTCTCCATATACTGAATCAGAGTTTACACAAAAAATAATATATCCAATCTCGTGTCCATCAAGTACATCAATGAACCCACCATATTCCTGTATAAAGTAACATCCACACTGTCTGAATTTGTTTCCTCTAGTAACTTCATATTTTATACCATAGGTGTAGCCATTTCCTTGCGGCCCAACATCCAGAACCTCTTCAAGATTTCTACTACATACTTCCATTGATTCAGAAAGATCTCATCCTGTCTCTACCATACCTTGAGACCCAAAAAGTAATGCATCATCTCGAGATATTATTTTTTTTTTATTTTTTATTTTTTTATGTCTCGCGGAATCAACAACTAGTTGGGCACGTGGCCGTGTTATCCAACTATTACCACTATAACCTCCAGGTGTGCCCACAATGCCCCTTACACGACACACATTGTAAGTCAGGGGGAATTGAACTCGAAACCTCATAGAACTTCATTTTCATGGCACTTGCCAATTGAGCTGGCCCCCCGGGGACATCATCTCGAGATATTTCCTCTCAAAGTTAAAAACCTATTTTCTCTTACACTATGAGATGAGCATTCCCACACCATTTTAAAACAGGTCATCCACATACATAAGTAGTATTACCGGACCATCATCCACAACCTTAACGTAAAGGTTAGGATCTACACATCTCTTTGTAAATCCTAAGATTGTAAGAAAACTGTCCATCTTTCCATACCATGCTCTAGATGCTTATTTTAATCCATATAAAACCTTCTCCAATTTGCACACATGCATATCCATGTCATGTACCTTGAACCCTTTTGGCTGCTACACATATACTTCCTCTTTTATTTCACAATTCAACAAGGTTGTTTTCACATCCATTTGGTGCACCTTCCATTTCATTACTTCGGCCAACAAAAATATAGTCTTGATCGAGGTATATCTCGCCATGAGAGAAAATGTCTCCTCATAGTCAATGCCCTCCTTCTCAGAGAATCCTTGAGCCAGAAATATAGCCTTATATTTTTTAATACTGCCATCAACTACATGTTTCGTCTTGTAGATCCATTTTGAACTTACTACTGATTTCTCCTTCATTCTGGGGACCACATACCATACATCATTCTTTACTATGGATTGATATTCCTCCCCTATGGCATCCTTCCATGCCCTCTTTTTTGTATCCTCTTCATAATTGGACAATTCTACATCCACTATATCACAAAAACATGCCACATAGATGGAATATGATTTTCTCTTATTACTTTCCCTGGGATAATTTTCCGGGGCACCATACGTTTCTGCATCTCTAATGAGCTCTTTTTCCCAAGCTAATTCTTCTCTTGCGATAAGGAATCTATGTTGGCCTTTGAGGTTCTTCCATGCCATTATCCTCATGAATGAATTCCTCTGGTTCAACTGCTTTTTCCTCTAGAACTCTAGTAACTTCATTCTCCTCCTCATGAACCTATTTTTCATAGTCAGTTCCCTACTAGTGCCTCAAATTCTTTGAATTTTCCAAACACTTCATTATTTTCCATCAAAAAATAGATCCAAGTTTTATGTGATTAGTCATCAATAAAAGAGACATAATATACATGCCCTCTTAATGAATTTGTTGATATCGGTCCACAAACATCCGAGTGTAGGATCTCCAATACTCTTTTGGCTATGCTATTGTTGCTGGGAAAGGAGTGCTTCACATTCTTGCCTTGTGCGCAACCTTTGCACATGCTGTCTGATTTTTCGTGGATCTATGGTAGTCACATCATCATCTTGATAACACTCGCTACGGCCTTGTGATAGGTGAGAAAATATCCTATGCCATAATTCACTGGAATTCACCTTGTCTTGAATTAATGATGAATTTGATTTCCCTGTCAATTTGTATAGTCCTCCCTCTTGAACGCCAATCACCAGAGCATCATCAAAAGTCTTCCCTCTGGGCTAGATAAGAATTTATCTATCAACAAATGAAACTCTACAACCCTTCTCATCCAATGTTGAAATCGAGAGAAGGTTTTTCTTCAATCCAAGAATATAGAGAACTTTCTTCATCTTCATTGGTTTTCCTAAGTCTAACTTTAAGGAGGATTCTCTTACTTCTTCGGTCTGATATTGATAGTCATCTCCGAATTTAACCTTATACAGTGAATCCTTATGAGTAAGGTTATACACAAAGTCCTTATAACCTATCATGTTCTTGGAAGCACCACTGTCCACCAACCAAATGTCACTTCCATGAGTGACAATTCCTGTAAGGGGTTAGATAAGCACATACTCCTCATAACTTGATTCATATTCCTTTGACAACTTCTTGGGTGGCTCATCATCTTCAACTGTATGAACATGATGCCTTTTACCTCCTTTATTTTCCCTTGGTTCAATCTTTATATAGCCTATTGAACTTGGGTAGCTTCCTTCTTGATCATATCGCTTGAATAAATTCATCCCATGACCTTGGGAGGACATTCAAGGTTTTCATAACCATTTTTTATCCATTCACTATATCACCAATGGATTGAATCTTATCCTTGATTTGGTTCACTCTCGAGAAGGAAGAGTGGATGGTTTTTGTATTCTACATCCTTGCATTCTTTAACTGAGTTCTCAAGGTCATTCTTCGGTTGATTTTGTTTCCTTCAAACAGTTGGGTCAATGCATCCATCATTTTATTTGGAGTGGATAATGAATATATGTGATGAATAAGATGGTCCTTAATGGACTCTGCAATAATCCTCTCTGCTTTGATCATATCCTTCTTGTGCTTTGTTTTAGCCTCATCTCCCTTTAGTTTTGAAGCCTCTTCTTTAGTGAAATTCTCTAGATCATGTTCTTCTAGGAGGAGGGATACTCTATAACTCAAGGCTAAGAAGTTGTCATCTCCCTTTAACTTTTCATCAATCCTGGTTTTGGTAGTAATCCTGCCCCTAAATCACAAATTTTGGATTCTGAAGATCTGATCTAGGGTAAATATGTGCTCTACTAGTGTGCACTTGCTGGTGGTGGAAGACTTTTGATGGATCTTGCACATGTGGAAAAAGAGCCAACTAGTATCTACTATGACAATAGCTTAGCAATATCATTGACTAAACACCAAGTATTTCACATGAAGAGGAAACATATTGACACTCACTATCATTTCATTCATGATCTTGTCAACAATGGTGAAATCACACTTCATTTTTGTGGATCTAAGGATCAACTTCCAAATATCTTCACCAAACCATTGGGAAGAATTGTTTTTGAGTTTCAGAGAAAACACTTACGTAGTATTAGTGTTGAAGATTGTAACAATTGATATTAAGAGGGCGTGTTAGATAATAATATATCCCATCCCCCGCCTTGTTTATTGAACTTTGAGTTTGGTTGTAGTTGCATTTATGACACTAGTTGTTAGCGGTGTCTCTAGTTTACTTTAGTTTGTGTTTAGCTATTTTTAGAAAATTTGGTTACGCAGTTAGACTGTGCTTTGTAATCTACTTATTCTTCTCTTAATGATGAGAAGGTAGTAGTGTGCCCCGATTTCTTTTCTTATATTCATTTTTTTGCTCACAATTTTTTTCAAGCATGACCTTTACATGATTTTTTTCTTGTGGCGCTTAGATTCAAATTAGTGAATTTATGATGTCATATCGGTAACAATTGCAATTCATAGGAACAAATATCTCAATATTTCTATGTGTTCCTTGGTAGGCACTAAACCCATTTTGTCAAGATAAATGGAAATTATCAATAAAATCTAGTAAAACCATTTAGTAATTTTGATAAACATGAAGTAGATAAAATTTAGAGGTTAGTGGTTAAATTTGTTAGAGAAGGTTACCTAGTCAACCTCCACAAATCAATCACTATCATATAGCTCGAGCACATATGGTTAAAAATCTTATTGTGTGGTGTTCTTTGTATAGCTCGACTCTTTAGGAATTGCATAAAAAAAATTTGAGGTCAAGTTTTTTTCAAAGAAGGTAAGTATGTAATACCCTTTTTACCTAACTCTTCTTTGAGAAAGGAACGTCAATCCTATGTTTGAATGAAAGAAGATTGTGTTTCTGATTATGTTGTATGAATGTGCAGTGGAGAGGATCTATAGGTGGAAGGGATGTAAAGGACTTATGGTTTGAAATTGATTAAAGGAAGAGGATGGCTATAGAAGCCAAATTAAATGTTATGAAAACTTAATAGAACCATTTGAATTTCAATGATATTATAGTGCTTACATTCTATATCCATATGAATGTTTTGTCACATAACTTAAGTGATGCGTGACATTTGAATTTCATTATTATTATATTGCTTACTTGTTTTATATCTATATGAATGTGATGTGACATGACTTAAGTGGTGCAGGACATTGGTTACTTGAGGAGAACAGGTGGATATGATTATTAGGAAAACTCAAAATGAGGAGTAAAACAATGAATAGCCATAAAGGGATTCAACACACTTGAAGTCTCAACTCATACATGGAGTATTAATAGGGATGTAGAGTCTCTATTTACATAATATATAGTTTAATATATTTTATTAAAAGTTGAATTAATAATTAAAGTGAAAAAGAAAATATTAAGAAATCAAAAGAGGAGGATGAATAATCAAGAATTTATAAAATTAAATAAAGATTTTAATATATTTTATTAGAAGTTGAATTAATAATTAAAGTGAAAAAGAAAATATTAAGAAATCAAAAGAGGAGGATGAATAATCAAAAATTTATAAAATTAAATAAAGAAAATGATAATATTGCATGGAAACATTGAGGTGGCTATCTTCCTTGGGTCATTCAATAGAGGGAAACCCGCAGTTTTGGGAGTAACATGGATAATACAGATATGTTACAAAAATTATGCCATCTTGGAAAAGACGAGATGGTAAATGGGAAGGAAGCCAGCTTGACTATGGATGTTTTCCACTCTATGGTGAAATCAAGGTGGTCTATATTTTGCATCTTATACGGGTTAATATCTCACACTCCTGGTTAATATATCACATGCTTCATGGTCTCACGAAAAGGATTTTCCTCTATGGTTGGAAGGAAATCCATTGGCACCTATGGAGGAAATCCATTAACACCATAAAGTTGGTAATAGCAAGAAAATTTGGAGGAAATATTAGTTATTGATTATGTTTAAATTTTATTTAAAAAAAAATATAATGTATTTTCAAATTTGTTTTCTTTTACATATTTGGTCACATATATAATGTTGTTCACACTCACATTTATTTTTCCAAATTTCTTTTATATATTTGCTGACATATATTTCACAGTCACATATAATGTATTTCCAAATTTATTTTCTTTTACATATTTGGTCACATACATTTAATGTTTTTCACACTCACATTTATTTTTCCAAATTTCTTTTATATATTTGCTGACATATATTTCACAGTCGTGTTCGCAAAGATGTTAATGGCTCATTTTTATTTTATCAACGCATGATTCCAATAATCTCTCTATTGTTGTGGCAATGACATTGGAAACATTAATTCTCTATAGGAGCATTAATTGTTGTGGCAATGGCATTGAGAACATTAACTCTCTATAGGAGAGTTAATTTTCTAAGAGGAAGGTCTTGAATCCCGGTATAAATTCTTACCTTTTGTTTGCAAAATGTATGTTTCACATATTAGAGATTTTAGTTTTCACCAACTGGCTTGTTATGCTTGGAAATTTGAAGTCCACCATTGGAGTCATGATTCTTCAAGTAGACACGTTAACATCATTGAAAATTTGAACTCCACCGTTGGAGTCATGATTCTCCCAAGTAGACACGTTAACACCATTGATTTTTTACACGTTAACACCATTGATTTTTTTTTTATAATTGCTCTTGTCTGTGTAAACAATTGAAGACAAAATAATTTTCCGTCATTAGAATCTAAATGGAGGAACACTCAGGAACCATTAGAATCTAAATGTGGACGGAAAGACAAAACTCTTGGTCATGAAGGAGAATTCCAGAGAGCATTGTCTAGTCATGACTTGATCTGATTAGACAGAGAGTATAAGAGAGCTCAAGTAAATAGCAACACGTCATTGCAAGTTGGTGTTGTATAAATAAAAATATATTAAATCATGTTTGATTCACCAGGAAGCTTATTATATTATATGAAGAATTACAGTTTTATTAATAGTTTTGATTTCATTTACTTTTAAAATTTCTCAATATGCATTTGTAATATTTTTTAGGTTTAAAATATTTTATTTCTCTTATTGGCCAATTTAACAAGTTACATAAACCAGTAAATGTTCATAAAATTGAATACGTCTTTCTTTGTGTTTTGACACTTTTGTACAGTTCTTAAGTTTGAAATATTTTATTTATCGTGTTGCCAAATTTAGCATAGTATATAAACTATTCAAATCCTGATAAAATTGAATATTTTTTCCTTTGTGTTTTGAAACTTTTTCATTATGTCCTGTGAGGAGAGTTTTCATGATTAATTGGAAAATTCAGTGTTATTGATTTCTCTTGAAGTTTAATTGTTTATACATTAAACAATGCACTATCACATTTTGAACATTATTTTAATTGACAAATCATAATTGTTTATACATTAAACAATGCACTATCACATTTTGAACATTCTTTTAATTGACAAATGATATTTTTTTTAATATGAATTTGTTTTATCTAAATAATAATTTGATCGTTTTTCTGTATCCATAACTGGCTCAAACAATATTTATCGAGCAATAATGGATAAGAGAGGAAAACTCCCTACAATAAGAACTGTGAAATTATTTACCTTAAGATAATTCTATTGATATGAGATTCATAAATATAATTTGATTGTTCTATGTCCATGACTCTTAGTGGATAAGAGAACAACTCCTGACCATTTTTGTTTTGTTTAAGAAATGTGAAATTGGGTACAGATACCTTACATTAGTTCAATGTAAGAGATGCTATAAATTATATGTTGTGAGGATAGGAATGCGGAGGATTATGATGCTATTGACCGCGTTCCAAGGGTATTGTCGAGAAGAAAACATGATATAATAGATCGATTTTGTTTCGCAAGAAGTGGGCCTTTATGTAAATTATCATTCATGTTGTATGTGAAAGTATAGTTATCTTAGAATTTGATAAGTTGAAAAAAAAGTATTGAACTTTTTCAGTTTCAAAAAAATACGAAATTATATTTAGATATTATTGCACAGAAAGTAAGAAGGAGGTGTAATTAACTATGAGAGATATATTAAGATGGGTTAAACAAATATTTCATGGTTTTAAAAAATATTTATCATGATGATAATTAATGTTTATTGGACTTTAAGAAGCTATGGAATTATTTGTAATTCATTACAATTTTATTTGTGTGTTGAAAAAAGCATTAAGAAAAGCTTTTTAAGATCACCATAATTTTGTTGAATTAAAAGATTAACAAGATTGGTAGTGTGACAAATCTATTGAAATTGAATTCTAATTTGAGTATATGTTATACAATCTAATCAACCCTCTTAATCTCACACATATAACAAACTTTATAATATACAAATATAAATATAAATTAAAAAAGTATTCTATATAAGAAAAATATTTTATATATTAAATGAAAAATAATAATTTTATATATAATATAAACATTATTCTATATATATAGTTTTTTTTAAGTTTGCATAACATATATAATTACTAATCTGAACTGTTAATCTATTAATTCATAATAGAAATAAAATCCACTATGGTGAAAACATTTTTGATTAAATAACTTTTTGAATCAATGTTTGGTTGAAGAACTTTTTTCTTTGGGATCAATTTAGTCAAAATGTCTTATCTATCCCTCGTTGAAATTTAGCCTCATGTCTCCACGAAATTGAAATCAATACTAAGAGAATACTCACTAAAATGTTCTCCACGAAATTGAAATCAATACTAAGAGAATACTCACTAAAATGTTCATTGAGAATGAACGAAAACATGAACAAAATAAGTTTGAGAATGTGAACAGTGCCATTATTTGTTTACAAATCCATAGTTAAGTGTGTTTGGACGGGTTTTGAATAGAGAATACTTAGGAGCATTGCAGTTGAGCAGCAGAGAAGAGAATAAGTGTAGTAAATCCATTGAGAATGAATGAAAACATGAACAAAATAAGTTTGAGAATGTAAATTTAGACATTATATGTTTATAAATCCATAATTGAATGTGTTTGGACAAGGGTTGATTAGAGAATACTTGTAGTGTTGTAATTAATCACAGAATACTTGTAATGTTGTAGTAGAGTAGAGAAGTGGCATGGAATAACCACCTAATGGTTTATAGTATACACCAATAGTAAATCATAAATGGTTTATGATTTTAAAATGCTTATTTATTGAGTTATAGGGTTGGAGGGAATCATAGAGTGAGTTTAATCCTAGTGTTATGGTGTCAAAATTTATATTTCTCAAGAATTATGCCCCTCCTCAATCAACACTAGAGACCAAAAATACTTTGTATTATAACCATTTGGTTGTTGAATAATACATTAAGTGTTCTTTAGACTATGGGTTTTTTTTCTTAAAGGGTTTTCACGTAAAATCATGTTTGTTGTTTATTTAATTTTTGCAACTATTATATTTTTACTTGATGCACATTGTTTTCTCATAGATTAGTGTAGAAATTGTGTTGTTCACCTATTCTCCATTTCATTTGGTATAGGAACTTGATAACCTCAACTCCAAGTTGTTAGGAACAAGGTTTATTGATCTAATCATTGTTGGACTCGGATCTTGCGCATAAGGAAATTGTGTTGCATGGAAATGGCAAGTTTATCTAGATTAGAAATGGAAAAGTTTAATTGCACTCAATTTATGGGTGGTCTTGGAGAGAAAGAAAAGAAGCCTTAACATTGTTTTCCCTATTTTTTATTATTGAAATTTTTTGAAGAAAAAACTGCACTATATGTATGGAAGAATTTGAGGGATTTGTATTAAGCTAAATCCTTTGTTAATAAACTTTTTATGGTTTTCCTTGAGAATGGGTGATGGTGATTTTGTAGCTGAGCACCTAAATTCATTCAATACTATTGTGACCTAGCTGATTTTAGTTGAAGTGAAGATAAATGAGGATTAGCCTATGACCCTTTTGTGTTACTTTCCATATTCATGGGAAAGCTTGGTAACAACCATTGGAATCACTATGAATAAATATGTGGTTTCTTTTAGAGGAAGTGAGGTGAAAAGATTCAAAATCCACCAATAAGTCCTTAGATGTTCATGGAATATAGAAGGAGAAAGGAAAGAAGAGATAAAATTGTATATCCAAATCTTTTGGGAGACATAAGTCTCCTAGAAAGTTTAAGGAAAAATGTTTGAATTGTGGCAAGGTCGAGAATTTTATAATGTACTGCATGGAAAGAAGAATAAGAATAAGAAATAAAATAATGATTATGTCGATGAAAAAAATCTCAAGCGGATGATGAGGATGAATTTTGTTGCACCTTTGGTAACCTATTCAAGGCACAGTGCATGGATTATAGACTCTACTTCTTTCTTCCATATGACATCCCTGTTGGCATGTTTTCAGGTAGATGTGCTTGTCATTGATGGCAAGATCAGAGTATGCAATGATGGAAAAACAGGGACAACATAAGATTAGAAGAGATAGTGCAGAGGTGCACGAAGAGTGCAAGAGTATGCTTGTTTATGTGATGGAAAAAAGGCAGGCAAGGAAGATCAACAACATAGGGATAATTTCATGGAAAGATCAGAAGCGTAAACTCCATTTCGGAGTTTTAGATACTGGGCATTAGAGGAGTCAAGGAAGAAACTCACGACAAGAATGTCGAAACGGAAAAATGCGAAACACCGTAATACGTTGATTCGACTCCATTTCAAAGTTTCAGATACCGTGAGATTGAGAAGTAAAGAGTTGAGACTCATCAACACAGGAGTCTCGAAGTTGCAAAATGCCGAAATATTGAAAGAAGGAGATTGTTCTAGATACTTAGAGTTGAAGTGTCAAAACACTTCACCATAGGAGTCCCAGAATCACAAAATGGGAAATGCCGAAATCACGAAAGCAGGAGACAGTTTCAGATACCGGAGTTTCGGATACTGGGAGATGGAGGAATCAAGTGTCAAGACTCCTCATCACAGGAGTCCCGAAGTAGCGAAGTGAGAAAAGACAAAAAGTTGATCTGACTTCATTTCAGAGTTTCGCAGACTGGGACTTGGAAGTGTCGAGAACATTCAAATCAAGAATGGAAAAATCGCAATATGTGAAATCATGAAGTGATATGGGCCGATAGATCTAGGAGGAGAATGTGGCAGACCATGTCAGAAAGGACAGGTGGAAGACTATGACACATGACATGATCAGACAATGACAAGTGTCGAGTTTATTAGGCATTTCAGGCCACTAGAAATCACAATTATGAGTGACACGTGATAGCCACTCCAGTCACGACACGTCATCAAGTGATGCAATACTGACCTCACTCCGAGAGTTCTTGCTTTGGGAGTTTTAACTCCATCACTCCCCCAAAGTCCCGAAGAATGAAGTTCTGGGGTAGAGGATAGCCGTCCGATCACCACAGAGCAAGTACCATTGATCTGGAGGTCGAAGAGGTGTAGAGAAGAGCTTGAATTGGCAAGATCCATTTTGGAGTTTCAGGGATTGTGAGACAGAGGATCAAGATATCTCATCACAAGAATTGGGAAATCGTGAAATCCTGAAAGGTGAAATTGTGACATGGACTGGGTGCCTCACAATAGGATTTCGCGACATGTGAAACTGTGAAACGATGAAATGCAAAATGCCAAAATGATGGGAGATAATACAGAAAAGCTCCATTTCAGAGTTTCGGGGAATGGGACATGGAGTGTAATGAAATGTTCACCACAGGGATCTCGAAATGCCGAAGTGTGGAATGGAGAAATGAACGCCAGGGTCTATGAAGTCAATCCAATGGTGCAGATGAATTTGAATAAGATCGGAGGGCTACTGTTGCACTTTAGAGTGTAACTGCTAGAAATAACTGATGGTTTCTACCAGAGGATGAGCTCGTCTATGACAGAGAAGACGAAGAGTCTCAACTACCAGAGAAGATGAGGAATCTCAGTATAACATCCAGTGATAATGGATACATGAAAAACTGCCAGAGAAGCTGAAGAGTTACCATGATGATCAGGAAGAACACTAAAAATGAGCAGGAGATGTAGAACAAAGAAAGACAACATGGCACACAGGAGTGAGGCGATGGTATTACGAAGTGGCAGTGAAGACCCTGAGGTGGTGGACATTAGCGGGTGTAGAGCATGCAGGAGAAATGAGTAGAGGGGATGCATAAGGAGCTAAAAGATGATAAGAATGGAGAGGAAAGAATAGAGGGGGTGTTGTTGTGATGTGGTATAGACAAGTAAAGAAGGAGGGAGAATAGAGCAGAATATATGCACAGTAGAAGAATGATGCATTAAATGGACATGGCATATAGTGCATAGATTGACAAGGACATAAAGTGCAAAGGAGTGTGTAGAAGACACTGATGCAGACAGAGCAGCGCAATGTACCATAACAGTGATGAGACTAGTAAGATATTGAAGAACTTTACATCGTTGTAATAAGTTGTAGTAACAAATATTTATATTTCGGGGTGGTAGGGAGGTGCTAGGGAGGACGGATGTCCTCAATGGTTCAAGTGGGTTCTTGAATGCAGGGAGTTGTAGCTTCCATCTGGTTGTAGCCAGGGAAACTAGGGTGGTAGGGTGGTGCAAGGGAGAACTGTTGTTCTATGTTTTACAGGTTGGTGCTTCTATGATCGAAAGTTGGTGCTGGAAAACTTGGGGAGTTGGTGTTTCCTTCTAGTTGGTGATAGAGAAACCTAGAGAGTTGGTGCTTCCTTCTAGTTGGTGCTAGAGAAACTAGAGAGTTGGTGCTCTCACCAAGTAGCAACTTGAAAAACAGAGGTTGCATCCTCATTATGAGTTGGTGCTCATATGTATGATAATGTAAAGAATGTAAATATTATTTATCATATAAAGAAGAAGAGGTTTTTACCCTCTATGGGTTTCCTCAAGAAATATCTATCTCTGTGTATCTCATATGCGTGACTGATGCTAAATGTGCTATTACTTATTTCCTTGCATTATTGTGATTTTCATTGAGTGCTTTGTAAAGAGATTAAAATAAGCATAATTGTTTAAGCATGATAACAACTGATTCACCCCCCCCTCTCAGTTGTTCAACAATTGGTATCAGAGATGACCTCTTTTATCTAAGGGTAGATCCTAGAGCTTAAACATGTCAATCCATGAAGGAAATTCAACCAATAAGGCCCCTTTGTTCAATGGAACAAACTTTGCCTTCGGGAAAGTGAGAATGAGAACCTACATAATGGCTTTAGGAGAAGATGTCTAGGATGTGGTAGATATTGGTTATGTAAAGCCAATTGTACTAGCTAATAAAGCTAACAAGCTAGAATTTAGCTTCAACGCTAAGGATATGAATGCTATATTGAGTGGGATTGCAGAAGCAAAATTTGTAAAAGTTATGCACCTAGTAACTGCCAAAGAAATGTGGGACAAATTCATTAGTAGTTATGAAGGTAATGAGAAGGTAAATGACTCCAATCTTCAAACCTATAGAATACAGTTTGAATAGCTGAAGATGAAGGAAGATGAAACTGTTGGAAAATACTTTCTGAGAGTAGAAGAAATGGTAAATGCAATGAAAGCACTTGGTGAAGCAATTGAAGAACCTTCTTTAGTTCAGAAAATCTTGAGATCTCTCCTAGATAGGTTCAACCCGAAGGTCTCTGCTATAGAAGAACTTAATAATCTAAAAACCTGGGAGTTTGATCAACTTCTAGGAACATTGAATGCATATGAAATGAGAATAGTTAAAGATAAACCCACCTCCAGAGAAGCATCATTTAAAGTAGAGAAGAATGAGGATTCTGAGCCCGATGAAATTGAAGCAAAATTTGTGAAGAGACTGAAGAAGGGATCAAACAAATACAAAGATAAACTGCCTTTCAAATGTTTCAACTGTGGTAGGATAGGTCATTTTAAAAATAAATGTCCCCACAAAGGAAAGGATCAGACATGTGATGATGAGGAGAAGTACACACACATAAATTTCTTTAAAGAGAATAGCTTTAAGAAGAAAAGTCTTCGCGTAAACAATGATGATGATCCTTCAGATGATGAAGACAATGAATCCTCTATTGAAGATAAACTAAATGACTTCATACTTATGGACAAAGAGGATTATGATAATAACAACATAGGAAGTGATGCTAATGAAGAAGAAGTTGTGGTTGACATGGAAAGAAAACTGATCAGAGCACTGGAAGAGATTGACAGACTAAGAATTAAGAACAGAAAGCAAAGAAAATTGTTGATATAGTTCGAGAAAGATAGTAAAGAACCTGATGAAGACCTTGTCCTAATAAAAGTGGAATTAGAAGAGGCAAAGAAAATTGAAGACATTCTAAAACGACAGTTATTAGAAAAAAAGGAACGATGTGAAGCCTTAGAACAAGAAGTAGTAAAAGCTAGGAAAGAGATGGAGAAGTTTCAAGCCTTGTATAATCATAATCTGTCAAGTGTCAAAGCCTCAAAAGGATTAGCCACCATTCTGAATCAACAAAGGAATCCAAAGATGAAAACTAGTTTGAGTTATGAAGAGGGATCAAGTAGTGGTAAGTCAAGAAACGAAGAACCCACCAAATTTGTCAAATCTACAACCAATGACAACAACAAACCTCTAGAGACAAAGGAAGACAATCAGTCACCCAGGACATGTAAAGAGAAAGGTGCTAAGATTGAATCTATAGAACAAAGAAATAATGCGCTCCCTACTGAAAGACATTGTCAACATGGAAGAAACCGATTTGCTCAAAGAAGACAACCATTTTCCAGGTACAAAGAACTTTTCTATGGATATTGTTTCTACTGTTCTAACTTTGGTCACAAAGCTGTAAATTGTTCCTTAAGACTTAGATTTCAAAGGAATAAATACTTTCCACAACAAAGAATGATAAAGCCAAGTAACAAACCTTCACATATTGCAAATTGGCAAATTAAGTATAGGGACATGCAACTAAGGAGGTCAAGAAATAATCAACAGACAATGAGTAGATGATGCTGCAACAGTAATTTTAACCTATTGAACAATGAGTTTGAATGTTACATCTGTAATAACTATGGACATAAATCTGTTGACTGTCGATTAAGGAACTATGAACCAGATTTGAATTCCCCTACTGAAAATGTCAAGTTTTGGAAGAAGAAAGAAAGTGACAAGTGTGGATTACTGTTGTCAGCTCAAAGAAAAATGAACCCTTGGTATATAGACAGTGGATGCTCCAAACATATGACGAGAGACAAAGGTAAGTTTCTATCTCTAAGTGAAAGCAAATCAGGAAATGTAACCTTTGGAAATGATGCTCCAGGTAAAATAAAGGGTAAAGGGATGGTGAGTTTAAATAATGGAAAAGGAAAACCCCAAGATGTTCTACTTGTAGATGGGATGAAACATAATCTTCTCAGTGTAATTCAAATGTGTGATAGAGGACGTGAAGTTGTGTTCACGTCCAAGTACTACAAAATAAAGTCTGTAAACTCGGGACAAGTGGTGGCCAAAGGCATACAAACAAAAAATAATGTATATGTGGTGAAAGAAAATAGAGAAGAATGTCATGTAAGAAAACATGATGAAAGATGGTTATGGCATAGGAGACTTGGACATCTAAACTTTGACCACTTAATCAAACTCAAAAATCTCTAGGCAGTAAAAGATCTTCCGAGAATATCAAAGCCCCAAGATTCAATGTGTAAACCTTGCAAAGTAGGAAAGCTAAATAGGACACAGTTTAAGTCCAAGAGATTTACTTCAACAGAGAAACCACTCCAACTAGTTCATATGGATTTATGTGGACCATCAAGACAGGAAGGCATAGGGAAATAAAATTACTTCATGTTGATTGTTGATGATTACTCCAAACTTACTTGGGTTGCCTTTCTCAAGGAAAAAGATGAAGCTTTTGAGAAGTTTAAAATATTTAAGGCTTTAACTGAGACTCAAATAGGAAAGAGGTTAAAGGCAATAAGATCAGATCGATGAGGAGATTTTATGTCAAGTGACTTCAAAGAATTATATGATAAGCATGGGATCAAGAGAGAATACACCATCCCAGGAACTCCACAACAAAATGGAGTAGTTGAGAGGCAAAACAGAACAATGCAGGAAATGGCCAGATCAATGATGAATGGTAAGAACATTGGTCAAAATTATTGGGTAGAAGCAATACACACAATAGTCCATGTTCTTAACAAATCCCACCTCATACCAAAAAGTGACAAGACACCTTATGAACTGTGGTATGGGAGACCTACTTCAATTAAACACTTCAAAGTCTTTGGGAGTAAATGTTACATAAAGAATAATGATGAGAACCTTGGCAAATATGATGACAGGGATGATGAAGGTATCTTCTTAGGATATGCTACAAACAACAAAGGATACAGTTGCTATAATAAGAGGCTACATAAAAAATTTGACTGTATTGACGTAAAATTTGATGAGGGAATCCCATCAAGAGAAGTGTACAGTAATGAGTCCTCTACAAAATACACAACTAAAGATGCAGACGAATAGGTCAAAGAATAAAAAAATGAATACTCTAAATCAGATGAAGACATAGATACTCAGACAAACTCAAATCAACAGACAACTTCAAATTCCTCCTCCAGAATCACTCAAAAGAATTATCCTGCAAGTCATATAATTGGTGAAAAAGACAAATGTGTACAAACCAGGAGAGAGCTAACAAAAAACACTAAACAATCACATATAGATTTCATGTCCATGCTGGAACCCAAGAATTTTAATGAAGCTAGCAAATATGATCATTGGGTTAAAACAATGAATGATGAACTTGATTAGATTGAGAAAAACAATACGTGGGAGATGGTTCATAGACCTGAAGGTAAAAATGTTATTGGCTCCAAATGGATCATTAAGATTAAATTGAATAAGAAGGGACAAGTTGTCAGGAACAAAGCAAGATCGGTCTGTAAAGTGTGTGCTTAGATAGAAGGACTGGATTTTGATGAAACATTTGCGCCCATAGAAAGATTAGAAGCTATTAGAATGTTTCTTGCCTATGGTTGTCATAAAAGGTTTAAAGTCTATCAAATGGATATCAAGTCAGCTTTTCTAAATGGAGATTTAAGCGAAGAAGTCTATATGGAACAACCAGAGGGTTTCGAACTGTCTGATAATCCTGACTTAGTATGCAAGCTGAAGAAATCGTTATATGGGTTAAAACAAGCCCCTCGAGCCTGGTATCACAGACTGGATACATATCTCAAAGACAAAGAGTTCAAGAGAGGAACAATTGATAACAATCTGTATATCAAAACAAAGGATAATAATCTACTCATCGTATTGGTCTATGTAGATGAGATCATCTTCATATGTAATAAGGATTCGTTGGTACAATGGTTTGATTTTTCCATGGAGTCTGAGTTTGAAATGTCTATGATAGGTGAACTATCATTTTTTCTTAGTCTGCAAATTACTTAAAGGTCTGAAGGGATGTTGATTTCTTAAGAAAAATATCTAAGAGAAATGTTGAAAAGATTTCAAATGGAAGACTCTAAACTTGTGGGCACACCTATGGTTACTGGATGAAAATTAAGTAAGGATGATGACTCACCTGATGTTAATCAAATTTCATATAGATCAATGATCCATAGCCTGTTGTACATCACAGTATCTCGCCCATACATAATGCATGTTGTTGGAATGGTAGGTAGATATCAGTCTACACCTAAACAGAGTCATTTGCTAGCTGTCAAAAGAATATTTAGGTATTTGAAAGAAACAATGACTTATGGTCCGTGGTATCCCAAAAATCAGAATTTTTAGATAACTGCCTATTCATATGCAGATTGGGAAAACTGTGTTGATGAGAGAAAAAGCACCAGTGGAGGAGCATTCTTCCTGGGTGACTCATTAGTAGCATGGCTTAGTAAAAAGAAAGGTTCCATTTCTTTATCAACTACAGAGGTAGAGTACATTGCTGCTGCTACCTATTGCACATAGATATTATGGATGATTCAAACAATTACAGACTTGGAGGTAAAATACATTGCACCGATCCCAATCCATTGTGATAACACTAATGCCATCAGTGTGTCCAAGAATCCTGTATTCCACTCCAAGACCAAGCATATTCCCATAAAATACCATTTTATGAGAGAGCAGGTCACCAATAAGGTTGTTCAGGTCCATTTCATTCCAACAACAGAACAAATTGTAGACATCTTTACTAAACCCCTAGCCAAGACACCATTTGAATATCTCCGACATAAGCTGGGTGTCATCCCGTCTCACACCAAAGAGAGTCCATCCTATTAGGGGGAGCTTTGTATTGATTAAATATATAATACCTCCTAAAAATACCGCAACAACTCAAGGGGAGCATGTTTTCTTTGACATTGATGTCAAAGGGGGAGAAAAGGAGTGCTCCAGACCGAATGCTACAGTTGGAAGTCCAAACAGATTAGCGCAATCATTCAGGGTTTCCATCAATGCCAAAGGGGGAGATTGTTGGCATGTTTTCAGGTATATGTGCTTGTCATTGATGTCAAGATCAAAGCATGCAACGATGGAAAAACAGGGACAACGTAAGCTTAGAAGAGATAGTGCAGACATGCACAAAGAGTGCAAGAGTATGCTTGTTTATGTAATGGAAAATATGCAGGAAAGGAAGATCATCAACACAGGGATAATTGCATGGAAAGATTATAAGCATAAAATCCATTTTGGAGTTTCAGATACTGGGTATTGGAGAAGTCAAGGAAGAAACTCACAACAAGAATGCCGAAATGGAAAAATGAAAAACGTCGGAATACGTTGATCTGACTCCATTTCGGAGTTTCAGATACTGGGATATTGAGAATTCAAGAGCCGAGAGTCGTCAACATAGGAGTCTCGGAGTTTCAAAATGCCGAAATACCGAAAGAAGGAGACTGTTCCGGATACCGGGAGTTGAAGTGTCAAAACACTTCACCACAACAGTCCTGAAATCGCGAAATGGGAAACGCCGAAATCCTGAAAGCAGGAGACAGTTTCAGATATCAAAGTTTCGAATACCAAGAGATGGAGGAGTCAAGTGTCGAGACTCCTCATCACAGGAGTCCCTAATTTGCGAAGTGCGAAAAGCCGAAAAGATGATCTGACTTCATTTCAGAGTTTCACAGACTGGGACTTAGAAGTGTCGAGAACATTCACATCAAGAATGATGAAATCGCGATATGAAAAATCGTGAAGTGATATGGGCCGATAGATATAAGAGGATAATGTGGCAGACCACGTCAGAAAGGATAGGTGGAAGACTATGACATGTGGGATGATCAGACAACGACAAGTGTCGAGTTGATTAGGCATTTCAGGCCACTGGAAATAACAATTCTGAGTGATATGTGATAGCCACTCCGGTCACAACACATCATTGAGTGACGCAAGACTAACCTCACTATGGGAGTTTTAACTCCATCATTCCCCCAAAATCCCTAAGGATGAATTTTTGGGGTAGTGGATAGTTGTCTGATCACCACAGATCGTGGATCATTGATCTGGAGATCGAAGAGCTGTAGAGAATAGCTTGAATTGGAAAGCTCTGTTTCAGAGTTTTGGGGATCATGACATACAACATCAAGATATGTCATCACAAGAATTGCGAAATCCCGAAATCCTGAAAGGCAAAATTGCGACATGGATTGGGTGCCTCACAACAAGATTTCGCGACAAGCAAAATTGCGAAAGGCTGAAATGCGAAATGCCAAAATGATGGGAGATAATGCAGACAAGCTCCATTTCGGAGTTTCGGGGAATGGGACATGGAGTGTAACAAAATGTTCACCACAGGGATCCCGAAATGCCGAAGTACATAATGGAAAAATGAATGCCAGAGTCTATGAAGTCAATCCAATGGTGCAGATGAATTTGAATAAAATCGGATGGTTACTATTGCACTTTAGAGTGTAACTGCTAGAGACAACTACTGGTTTCTGCCAGAGGATGAGCTCGTCTATGACAGAGAAGATGAAAAGTATCAACTGCCAGAGAAGATGGGGAATCTCAGTATAACACCCAGTGATGATGGATGCGTGAAAAACCACCAGAGAAGTTGAAGAGTTACCATGATGATTAGGCAGAACACTCAAAATGAGCAAGAGATGCAGAACAAAGAAAGACAATGTGGCGAACAGGAGTGAGGCGGTGGTATTGCAAAGTGACAGTGAAGACCCCGAGGTTGTGGACATTGGTGGGTGTAGAGCATGGAGGAGAAAGAAGTAGAAGGTATGCACAAGGAGAAAAAATATAATAAGAATGGAAAGGAAAGAAGAGAGGGGGAGTTGTTGTGATGTGGTATAGACAAGTGAAGAAGGAGGGAGAATGGAGCAGAAGATATGCACAATAGAGGAATGATGCATTAAATGAACATGGCATACAATGCATAGATTTACAAGGACATAAACGCAGAGTAGTGTGAAGAAGACACTGATGCAGACAGAGCAGCACAGTGTAGCAGAATAGCGATGAGACTGGTAATCCATTGAATAACTTTACATCATTGTAATAAGTTGTAGTAATGAAGATATATATTTCAGGGTGGTAGGGAGGTGCTAGGGAGGACAAATGTCCTCAATGGTTCAAGTGGGTGATTGAACCTAGGGAGTTGTAGCTTCCATCTGGTTGCAGCCAGAGAAACCAGGGTGGTAGGGTGGTGCAAGGGAGAATTGTTGTTCTCTATTTTATAGGTTGGTGCCTGTATGATCGAAAGTTAGTTCTTCTATCCAGTTGGTGCTGGAAAACTTGGGGAGTTGGTGCTTCCTTCTAGTTGGTGCTAGAGAAACCAAAGAGTTGGTTCTCTTAGCAAGTAGGAGCTTGCAAAATAGAGGTTGTAGTCTCATTATGAGTTGGTGCTCATATGTATGATAATGTAAAAAATGTAAAGAATATTTATCATATAAAGAAGAAGAGGTTTTTACTCTCTATGGGTTTCCTTAGGAAATATGTGTCTCTGTGTATCTCATATGTGTGACTGATGCTGAATGTGATAATACTTATTTCCCTACATTATTGTGATTGTCATTGAGTTCTTTGTAAAGAGACTAAAATAAGCATAATTGTTTGACCACAGTAACAACTGATTCACCCCCCCCCCCCC